>CM040241.1:38918219-39208150 GCA_022545495.1 Chrysanthemum lavandulifolium | reverse complement strand
CAATATTCAATAATTAAGTTTCATATTCCTAAGCAAACACACAATTAAATTAGCTGGGACATGGAGAACATGCAAGCATACACACAAATAATCAAAGACATAATTGTATTAATGAAGTAAAACACTTATCTTGGTGTAAGATAGAGTTTGGAACCCTAAAATCTTGTACAAAGAGACCTTGGTTCGGTTAAGGTTTTACTCCCAAAGACTACACACAAATCTTGAAAAATTCGGATTCAATATATAAGATTACACATGCGACGGCGTCACCTTATGTTTTGTGACGTCGTGTCGCCATCATTAGGGTTTCGTCTTGCCCACGTTAGACTTGCGGGCGTCACCTTATGATTGTGTGACGCCGTCTTCACTTCCCGACGCCGTCTTGATTGAATCTAGGCCGTCCGAGATCGACGGCCTACTCTTTTATAACTTGACGTCGTCACTTGAAAATAGGAATTTTGGCTTCGTCGGTCACAAAATCCTCCGGCGTCGTCGATAGATAAGCAGTGACGCGTCGCCTTATGTTTTCAAAGACTTTGAGTGTCTCGATTCGACTTTGGCCATTTTCTTCAGATATTCGCGCCTTTTCGTCCAAATAAGTGCCATTCCAAAGATTTTGCCTTAAAGAGACCTAAAAGTGAAAAGGAGCGATATTAAGCAATAACGGATACAAAAGTGATCAAATAATGGCTTAAACGACCCCTCAAAAACGTACCTTTTAAAACCTTATCAAACACCCTAGGCAGTGAACCTAATCGTTGTAGTGTAGTATTAGGGTAAGCCACGGGAATTGATATCGTTCTCTATGGGAATAGGAATGCTAGTGAGAAGTTACTACGCTAAGGTTGGGGTTGAGGAAGATTATTTTTTATCTTTTTATGTTTTTAGGAAATGGAAAGGTACGAAACGGGGTTTGGATTTGGGGGTTGGTATTTCTGCGATTACTTCTACTATCTATTTATCTAATTAACTAAGGTGAGGGTAGTCTATGTCTAATTATTGTGTGCTCATATGATGGTTTAAAGATGTGTTTACTTAGGTTTTATTACTCCTTAATTATCTCCTATTGATGGTTGAATTGTCACGTCCTTATTCTCAATCGCGTTGTGTGTCTAAGGTCGTAGGGTATGCGTTATCCCTAACTCTTTGAAACTACCAAATGTTATCGCCTACAAAGTCTCTAGGATTTATAAACTTTAACTCTAAGGTACTCTTCGGATGGTTTAGCCTACAACAACTCTAGGGGTTATAAACTAAGGTTCACAAAGATTAATCAAGCATTAACTACACAACGGATGACCTATCGCATTACTAGATCATTAACAATTAAGATAAGAGACAACCAATCAATATTCAATAATTAAGTTTTATATTCCTAAGCAAACACACAAGTAAATTAGCGGGACATGGAGAACATGCAAGCATACACACAAGTAATTGAAGACATAATTAAATTAATGAAGTAAAACACTTATCTTTATGTAAGATAGGGTTTAGAACCTAAAATCTTGTACAAGGCAACGTTGGTTCGGTTTAGGTTTTTACTCCGTAAGACTACACCACGAAAACTAAAAATTCGGATTCTATATATAAGATTACACATGCGACGGCGCCACCTTTGATTTGTGGCGCGTCGGTCGCCGTCATTAGGGTTTCGGCTTGCCGCGTTAGTCTTGTGACGGCGTCACCTTATGCTTGTGACGTCGTCCTTTAGTCTCGGCGCTGTCTGGATCAAATCTAGGCCGTGCGAGTTGCGACGACCTACTCTTTTAAAACCCGACACCGTCACATGTAAATAAGCAATTTGGCAACCGAGCCGTCACAAAAGTGATGCGGCGGCATCTCGAGATAACACCCGACGCCGTCCCCCCGGCCCAGTTCCGGATACCTAAAAAGTGAAAAGGAACGATATTAAGTAATAACGGATACAAAAGTGATCAAATAAGGGCTTAAATGACCCCTCAAAAGGTACATTTTAAAACCTTATCAAATATCCTACACTTGGTATTTTCTTGTCCTCAAGCAAATGTGTTTTAGCCAATTAATTTATAAGTTAGGGGTCATGAAGCATTGGTTTAGAACAATCCACAACACATATAAGCCCATAAAAGTCATAACAAGCACGGAAATTACATAATAGCACCTCACATAGGTGTTTGGATACTCACATCTGTTGGGTGTATATGAAATATAACAAGTTTAAAATGGAAGATAAACACTCATTAACCGGTCCTAGTACATAGATTACCATAGGCTTGAGACTAGATCAAACCTCCATCGCTTTGGCGTAAGCACCTAGGAAAGACTATCAAAGAGGTCTTTTAAGGGTTGTAACGTTAGGCTTACTGTAGGAAACAAAGGGTTTGGTGGGATAGGCAATTTAGTGGTGGCAAGTCAAAAATCTTTATGTTACAAGCATGCAAAGAATGGCGTTGCTAAGCCAAGACTCGACACTCTAGACTCTAGATAAGCGAAACAAAGAAACATTAATTAAAGAAAGATGTAGGATGGTAGCCCGCTTTTATTATTTTTTTTTCAACACTATTTTTTTTCTTTTCTATTTTTTTTTCGATTTTTTTTCATACACTTTTACTCTACCATCCTCTACGGTAAGATCAAAATGATAGGGATTTATAGGCACATCCCTACACTTGAGTTTTTATTATTCTAACACTAATTTGACCCGAATTGAAAAGATCAAAACACTTGGAGTACATTATTACGCAAATAAAGGGAATTTTAATTTAACGTTCCCTTCCCGTCATTTCATAAACTTTAACTTTTCCCATGAGTCCCAATCGTCCCAAAACTGTATACAAAGGATATGACTCGACTTAGCAACTTATGCAAGCAACTAGATAATTGAACTAAGGGTTTTTAGGGTGATAACAATAATGCACTAAAAGTGAGTGCATACAAGGTAGGCTAAGGCGATTTGGGTGTACATTTGGGTGTGGGGTGTAAACAATGCTCTTCATTGATATTCGAAAACCGAAACATCACGAGAACCGCGAAAAGGATAGGCTCGAGGGGTTAACTAGGGTATCGTGTACTAAAGATGAGTACAACGCAGAGGTGTGGGGAATTACTCAACCAATGTGGAAGAAGTAATTATATTACGTATCAAACAAGGGTTATCTTAATGCCTCTTATCATTTAGTTATTCCTAGCTACACAAGTGTAGTCTTACTAGCGATCTCGGGATGCATCACAAAACAAGTTCTAGAATCTATTATACTACCGGTTCACACACTAAGCATTAAAGATGAATGCTTTAATTCCTACTAATTTAAGGGCGATCCTCACATTTTGGGTGGAATTTAAGTGGTAAAGGGTTTTTGTGCTAGTCATATAACTTCCTATCCATGAGACGCTTTATTAAGACTAATGGCCCACTCAGATGTCATGAAAAATTTTAAATTTGGTGCCAAAATTTAACATTTTCTCATGGTTTATTACACAAACCAATTGGACAAAGCAAATAATCAAGGATAAGCATAGTTTCAAAGTTCCGTTTATTTTCCCTCCTACACTTAAACCGAACATTGTCCCTAATGTTCCCTAAAAGTATCAAAATTATGATAATGGAAGGTAATAAAAGATGAAAGAAGCTAGTACTCCCTCATTAGCTCGGTATGATCCGTGTAAAGTGGTGGTTAAATCTTTCTTCAAGAAGAACGTTTATGTAAAAAGCTCCTTCTCATCTTATGTATCTTCTTCTTGATAAATTAAACATGCACACTTGAAGAAAACAAAGCGAAACCTTCAAGCGTAAAATCGGTGTAATAATATATATATGACTCTACTAAACTAGGATATAATGCTTGTGGAATGGATGTTTGAAATTTACGGAAAATTAAGACCGGAAAATTCCAAAAATTATGAGTAGCTGAAAAGCGAGAAAAATTAATCGATTGCTTTTGCTCCTTCCCGACGCCGTCAGTTATCCCGACAAAAAATGGTCTACGATTTTCTAGAAAAAATTACGGAAAATTTACATCTTTAAAACTGGAAAAATTTCACGCAAAACATCCATTATGACTCGATACAAGCATTTGACTCGAACAAACACACATGTATATCTTTTAATTAATTGAAATTCTCATGTTTACGTTTCTTTTGAAAACGTGTAAAATACCTACACTTATATGTAATTAAGACGAGGTTAAAAACAAAATAAGACGAGGTTAAAAACAAAATAAAGCATTTTTACAAATTTAAACATGAGAATAAGCAATCAATAAAAGATATATGACACAAACAAGCAAACAATTAAGCATGGGTTGCCTCCCACGAAGCGCTTTTCTTTATTTATGAGTCTTGTAGCTAGACTCGTAGTCGTGCCCTCACGTGGTCTCGTGCGCCACGTGCTCATACCTAAGCCATTCCAATGTTCTCTCATTCTTTTGTAATCATCTCTAACTCTAGGCATCTTTAGTAATACCTCTTGGTTTTCTCATATGGGTACCTAAGTCCACTTTGCTTATCCCTTTCACTAAGCGAAGGAATAGGGTCATTCTATTACACCTCAATATCCTTGTGTTTAAACCTAGGATGAGCACGTGGCATTTGGTAGATAAAGTCTTCAACTTCATCAGAGAATGTAATTAGACCATCAATCATCCGTTCATTCAACCTAGTCATTCTTTTGAAAGGTTTTCCAAAAATTACTTGAGTGAGGTCCTTATCAATAAATTCTCCTAAGTCTTCTAAGACCATGAACTCTACCAAATAAGCAAAACTTCCAACAAACACATGCAAATGAGTGATTGCTTCAACAACATTGTTCCCTTGATAAGTTAACTCATTGATCTTGATTTTATTGTATAGGTCCCTTGAGATTAAGTTCAAAGGCAAGAACGAATTCAAATAAGCATCGAACCCTTCTAATCCTATTTTGCAAGGAAATTGCATGTTAAAGGGACCATCTTTCTCAATTCTACACCTAGGGTCAAAACATTGGGAGGGGTCTTCTTCAAAACTAACTTCATCAATGACCACCCCTTTGTCAAGTGCATCATCATAATCAAATTCCTCATCGGAATCTAAGTCATAGAAAGGACTTTGTTGTTGCCAATTTATCTCGTTATGCCCTAGGTGATTTCCAAAGTGGTGAACGGGTGAAGGGTTTTGTGGGATTGCGTTCTCAATTTCGGGATTGGGAACGGGTAGTGTGAAGAATCTTCGTTGGAAGACACGTATCATGGTGGTGATGGGTTTCTGAACAAAGGTCACGAAGAGGGGATAGACTACGAGGAAGCTAAAATGAGAAAATTTTACTTGATAGGAATCAAGCAAAGAAACCTAAGCAGCGTGGACTCCTAACTAGCTATTCTATTCCCGTACGCGCGTAAAAACTTGATACGCTTCGCGGTCGGCGTTCGGGGTCAAAGGAACTTCCTTTCGTCGAGCAAGTTTTCAACACATGATAAGGTTTTAAAAGGTACCATTTTGAGGGTCGTTTAAGTCCTTATTTGATCACTTTGTATCCGTTATTGCTTAATATCGTTCCTTTTCACTTTTTAGGTCTCGTGAAGGCAAAATCTTTGGAATGGCACTTATTTGGACAGAAAGGCGCGAATATATGAAGAAAATGGCCAAAGTCAAATCGAGACACTCACGATCATTGAATGTAGAAAGCGGGCGTCGGGTTCTATGTACGGCGCCGTCGGAGAATTGTGTGATGGGTCGAACTCAAAACTCGTGTTTTCAAGAGACGGCGTCTAGTGTGAAAGAGTAGGCCGTCGCTACTCGCACGGCCTAGATGCGATCCGCACGACGCCGGGTCGAAGACTGCGTCACGGACATAAGGTGACGCCGTCGCAAGGTTAACGTGGCCAAGGCGAAACCACAATGGCGGCGACACGGCGTCGCCACTAAACATAAGGTGGCGCCGTCGCAATTGTAATCTTATATATAGAATCCGAATTTTCGGTCTTTGTGTGGAGAGTCTTTGGGTAAAACCTAAAACCAACCTAAGGTGTCTTGTATGATTTTAGGGTTTTAACCCTATCTTACACCAAGATAAGTCTTGCTTCATTAATTCAATTATGTCTTTGATTATTTGTGTGTATGCTTGCATGTTCTCCATGTCCGGCTAATTTATTTGTGTGTTTGCTTAGGAAGTATGAAACTTAATTATTGAATATTGATTGGTTGTTTCTTATCTTAGTTGATTAATGATCTAGTAATGCGATAGGTCATTCGTTGTGTATAATGCTTGATTCATCTTTGTGAACCCTAGGTATGATTACCGAGTGATTGTAGTCTAAACCATCCGAAGAGTGCCTTAGAGTAGGAGTCTATAATCTCTACGTGGATTTGTAGACAAGACCCTTTGATAAGTTCAAAGAGTTAGGGAGAAACGCATACCCTACAACTTTAGAAACACAACGCAACTAGAATAAGACGTGACACTCAACCATCAATAGGAGATAATTAAGGAGTAATACAAACTAAGTAAACACATCTTTAAACTATCATACGAGCACACATTAATTAGACATAGACTCCCACAACCTTAGTTTAGATAATTAGATAATAGTAGAGTAATCGGTAGAAATACCAACCCCCAAATCCAATACCCGAGATTCATACTTTTCCATTTTCATAAAATATAAAAGAAAAAAAATAATCTTCCTCAACCTTAACCTTAGCGTAGTAACTCCTACTAGCATTCCTATTCCCTGAGAACGATATCAATACCCGTGGCTTACCCTAATTACTACACTACAACGATTAGGTTCACCGCTGGTCGTTATAAAACTTGCTCGAAGAAAAGGAAGTTTCCTTGACCCCGAGCGGCGTGTGGCGTTATCAAGTTTTTTTATGCGCTGCGGGGAATAGAATAGCTAGTTAGTAGTCCACCTGCGTTTAGGTTTCTTTGCTTGATTCCTATCAAGTAAATTTTCTTATTTTAGATTTCTCTTAGTCTATCCCCTTTCTTCGTAACCTTTGTTCAGAACCCCATCACTTTTCATCATGGAAGGTGATAACCCACTACCATTCATCAACATACCACCAAATGACCCGCCAAGAGCCCGTACTCTTGGTGAATACTCAAGACCAAGCCACTTAGGCTATAGGAACACCATTGAGCTTCCCGACCAAGCCCGAACTACGACCGCGATCCGACACCATCCGGTTGGTGCAAAATGGATGTGCATTCCATGGACTCCGTTCGAAGATCCAAATCGACATCGAGGATTTCCTCAAAATCGTCGATTCCATCGACCTTGATGCTACTACTCGGGAGACCGCGCTGCGTCTCTTCCAATTCTCTACGGGACCAAGCTAGTAATTGGCTTGAGCGACTTCCAGCGGCTCCATCTCAAGTTGGGATGATCTTACTTCTCGCTTCCTTGCTCAATTTTTCCCACGGGAGAACTACTAAGCTTAGGCGAGACATCTTGACATTCCAGAGCTCAAGGTGAGTCTCTTTACAAAGCATGGACTCGATTTAAGGAATTACTCTGTGACTTCCACACCATGGCATTGATCTTTGGCTTCAAATCCAAATCTTCTATGATCATACCGATTTCATCACTCGACGATCCATTGATCGGTGCGCGTGGAAGACTCGGCGACTTTAATGGGATATCATAGAGGAGCTCGCCGATCAAAGCTACGAAGATTGGGTGAACCTCCGAAACTCCGATTAACGTGGTTAATGCCATATCCACTCCTCCCGAACCCTCCGATACACTCGAAGAGCAATTGAGTGCCATCGAGAGAATTGATTATCGATGGAAAGGCGTAAAAGAGTACTGTACAAATTCCTCAAGAGATGGTCAAATCCGCCACTCCACCAACCGCTCCACACTCTTCCGGAATCTCCAAGTCGCGAGCAAAACCCAAGTTCATAGCGCTTGCTCTACTTCCCAATACCACTTTCACCAAGCTTCAAAGATCAAATGAGGGAGTATATGGCAGCTCATCTTGAGAGATTAGCCAAATTTGAAGAGGAGGTTTATAAGCGAGAGAGGAAATGCAAGCAAAAATGAAAGAAATGATGGATTTGGTAATTGAATTTACCAAAACAAAGGCTCCCAAAAAGTGCTCGTAAGAAGCAATGATTGCCCTCCCACTTCATTAAATAGCGCCTGTTTCCATCATGCCCGAGAATGCAAGGGTTGAGATGTGGAATCTTGAGGAAAGCACGAAGGATGAGTCCATGCCTAATGATGAACCCGAGACCATTGAGTACTACCTTAAGCATGAAATTAACAAGAAAACCATTGCAAACCAAGTAAACAACTTTAGGTACAATGAAGTTCTTAGGGATGCTCTTGAAGGAAAGATGACGGAAGAAGAATACGATGCTTTACCTATGGAACCTATGTATGAGTTGGTCATAAAAACCGTTAACAAGAAAACGAAACACCACAGAATTTCGTGATACCGCTTAACATCGGTGACATGGACAATATAAATGCCTTGGCCGATCAAGGGACCGATGTGAACATAATGCCATTGTCAATCTATAATAAGCTAACTAATGAGAAACCAGCCAAACCGACCTTAGACTTTCCCTAGCTAATCATACTTATGTCCATCCCGTGGGAATCGGCTGATGTTCTAATTAAGGTAGCTAACATCGTTTATCCGATGGATTTCGTGATCATTGATGTTGAGGAAGATGAAAACGTACCTCTCATTCTTGGGGCGCCATTCACGGCCACCGCCAAGGCAACCATTAAATGTGGAGAAGGCATCATGATACTCAAAAGCGGAAAGTGCGCTAGAATACCCATCGTCCCACGATATCCTCTTAAGATCATGGAGATGATTACTGTGGAAATCGAAAAGCCGGGATAACAATGTTAAGAAGAAGAAGAATGGTGGAAAAAGGGCTTAGAGACTTTATGGTTCAAGGATTGTATGCGACATTATGGAAACCCGATAAAAGCTAAGAAGCAATCCTACCTCATTACCTAAGGTACAAAAGGACCCTAAGGAATTTATAAAGGAGAAAAAGTGCTCTTATATAGGTCTCGGATAAGGGCATTACGAGGAAGAAGCAAACCAAGATGGTTTGGGCCTTTCATGCTTAAGGAGACCAATTTAAAAGATAAAACCGTAGCCATAATTGGACATTGGCAAGGAATCCACGGTGAGCATAAAGCGTCCGCACCCTTTCGATGAAGGAAAACAAAGAGTCAAGAGGGCGATGGTGAGAAAGCGTGAGAGCATGACTACGAGTCTAGCTACAAGACTCTTAAATAAAGAAAAGCGCTTAGGGGAGGCAACCCATGCTTAATTGTTTGCTTGTTAGTGTCATATATCTTTTATTAATTGTTTATCCTCATGTTTAAATTTGTAAAATGCTTTATTTTGTTTTAACCTCGTCTTAATTGCATATAAAGGTATTTTACATAAGGGATAAGTGTAGGAGGATTACACACGTTTTCAAAAGAAACGTAAACATGAGAATAACAATTAACTAAAAGATATATATATGTTTGTTTGTTCGAGTCAAATGCTTGTATCGAGTCATAATGGATGTTTTGCGAAATTTTTCCGATTCTAAAGATGTAAATTTTCCGTAAATTTTCCGAAAATCGCAGACCGTTTTTGTCGGGATAACTGACGGCGTCAGATTGCAACTCGACGGCGTCGGGAAGGAGTAAAACGTCGATTACTTTTTTCGTTTTCCGAGCTACTTATAAATTTTGGAATTTTCGTGTCTTAATTTTCTTAGAAATTACGTAAACATCCATTCCACAAGCATTATATCCTAGTTTAAATCGAGTCTTATATATATTATTACCACATTTTACGCGAAGGTTTCGTTGTTTTCTTCAAGTGCGCAGGTTTAGTTTGTCAAGAAGAAGTTACAAAAGATTGGAAGGAGCTTTTCACGCAATAATTCTTCTTGAAAAGAATTTAACCACCACTTTACACGGATCCTACCGAGCTAATCGAGGGAGTATTAGTTTTTTCATTTTAATTACCTTCTTTTATCATAACTTTGATATTTTGGGAACATTGGGGACAATGTTCGGTTTAAGTGTAGGAGGAAAATAAAACGAGAACTTTGAAACTATGTTTATCCTTGACTATTTGCTTTGTCAATTGTGATTGTGTAATAAACCATGAGAAATGTCGGTTAGGGTAATTTTGGCACCAAATTTAAAATTTTCATGACATATAAGAGTGGGCCATTAGTCTTAACAAAAGCGTCTCATGGATAGGAAGTTATATGACTAGCACAAAAACCCTTTACCACCCAAATTCCACCCAAAATGTGAGGATCGCCCTTAGATTAGTAGGAATTAAAGCATTCATCTTTAATGCTTAGAGTGTGAACCGTAGTATATTAGATTCTAGAACTTGTTTTGTGATGCATTCCGAGATCGCAAGTGAGGCTACACTTGTGTAGTTAGGAATAACTAAATGATAAGAGGCATTAGGATAAACCCTTGTTTGATAATTGTAATATAATTACTTCTTCCACATCGGTTGAGTAATTCCCCACACCTTTCTTGTACAGTACTCATCTTTAGTACACGATACCCTAGTTAACCCCTCGTAGCCTATCCTTTTCGGGTTCTCGTGATATTTCGGTTTTCCGAATATCAATGAAAGCATTGTTTACACCCCATAAAAAATTTTTTTTAAAAATTTTTAAAGGAAGTTTTTAAATTTTTTTTTTAAAAAATTTTTTTTTAAAAAAAAGGGGGGAAAAAAAAAGGGAAAGAAAAAATTTTGGGGGTTTTTTTTGGGGGGAAAAAAACGGAAAAAAACCCCCCAAAAAAAAAAAGGGGGGAAATTTGGGGAAAAAAAAAAAGGGGGGGGAAATTTAAAAATTTTTTTATTTTTGGTTTGGAAAAAGGGGAAAATTAAAAAAAAAAAAAGGGGAAAAATAAATTTAAAAAAAGGGGAAAAAATTTTTTAAAAATAAAAATTTTAAAAAAGGGGGGTTTCAAAAAAAAAATTTTTTTTTAAAAAGGAAAAAAAATTTTTTTTTTAAAAATTTAAATTTTTTCCCTTTTTTTTTTTCCCCCCTTTTAAAAAATTTTTTTTTTTTAAAAATTTTTAAATTTTTTTTTTTTTTTAAAATTTTTTAAAAAAAATTTCCCTTTTTAATTTTTTTTTTTTTTTTTTTTTTTTTTTAAAAGAAAATTTTAAAAAATAAAATTTTAAATTTTTTAAAAATATTTTTATTTTTTTAATTTTAAAAAATTTTTAAAATTTTTATTTAAAATTTTGGAAAAGGGGTTTGAGAAAAAAATTTTTTTAAAAAAAAAGGGGTTTTAAAATTTTTTTTTTTTTTAAGTTTTTTTTTTTTTTTTTTTTTTTATTTTTAAAAAAAATTTTTTTTTTTTTTTAAAAAAATTAAAGGGTTTTTAAAAAAAATTTTTTTAAAAAATTTTTAAAAAAAAATTTTGGGTTTTTAAAAAATTTTTTTTTTTTTTTAAAAAAAAACCAAAAAAACCCAAAAAAAAAAAAAAAAATTTTTTTAAGGGGGAAAAATTTTAAAAAAAAATTTTTTTTTTGGTTTTTTTTTTTTTTTAAAAAAAAAATTATTAAACCAAAAAAAAAAAAATTTTTTTTAAAAAAAAAAAAGGGGTTTTTTTTTTTTTTTTAAAATTTAAACAAATTTTTAAAATTTAAAAACCTTTTTAAATTAAATTTTAATTTTTTTAAAAAAAAAAAAAAAAAAGAAAAAAAAAAAAAAAAAAATTTTTAAAAATTTTAAAACCCAAAATTTTTTTTAAAAAAATTTTTTTTAAAAATTTTTTTAAAAAAATTTTTAAAAATTTTGAAATTTTTTTTTAAATTTTTTTTTGTTTTTAAAAATTTTTCCTTTTTAAAAATTTTTTTTTTTTTTTTTTTTAAAAATTTAAATTTTTAAAATTTAAATTTTTTTTTTTTTTTAAAAAAAAAATTATTAATTTTATTTTTTTTTTTTTTTTTTGGGGTTTTCCCCCTTTTTTTAAAAAAACCCGGGAATTAAAACCCAAAAAAAAAAAAAAACCCCCCAAAAAACCAAACCCCTTAAAAATTTTAAAAATTTTTTTTTTTTTGGAAAATTGAAAAAAGGGGCCCCCTTTTTTTTTTAAATTGGGCCCGGGGGCCAAAAAAAAATTTTTTTTTTAAAAAAAAAATTTTTAAAAAAAAATTTAATTTTAAAAAAACCCCTTTTTTGGGGTTTTTAAAAAAAAATTAATTTTCGGGAAAACCGGTTTTCCCAAATTTTTTTCCTTTTTTAAAAAATTTTTTTAAAATTTTTTTTTTTTTCCGGTTTTTTTTTTTTTTTTTTTTTTTACCCGGGGTTTTTTTTTTTTTTTTTTTTTCCCCCTTTTTTTTTTAAAATTTTTTTTTAAAGGTTTTTTTTTTTTTTTTTTTTTAAATTTTTCCCCAAAATTTTTCCTTTTTTTTTCCCCCCAAATTCCTTTGCCCCCCCCTTTTTTTTTTTCCCCAACCCTTTTAATTTTTTTTTTTTCCCCCCCCCTTTTTTTTTCCGTTTTAAAATTTTTTTTTTTTTTTTTTTTTCCTTAAACCCTTTTCCCTTTTTTTCCCCCTTTTTTTTAAGGCCCCCTTTTTTTAAAGTTTCCCCCCTTTTTTTTTCCCCCCCTTTTTTTTTTCCCCCCTTTTTTTTTTTTTCCCGTTTTAAAGGTTTTGGGAAAAAATTTTTTTTTGGTTTTTTTAAAAAAAGGGGTTTTTTTTTTTTTTAATTTTGTTTAATTTTAAAATTTTTGTTTTTTTTTTTTTACTTTTGGGGTTTTTTTTTTTTCCCCAATTTTTTTTTTAAAAAATTTTTAAAAAAAAAAAATTTTTTTTTTTTTTAAAAAATTTTTTTAAAACCAAAACCCGGGGGGAATTAAAAAAAAAAGGAAAAAAAAAAGGGAAAAAAATTTTTTTAAAAAAAAAAAAAAAATTAAAAGGGGAAAAAAGGAAACCAAAAAAAAAAAAAAAAAAAAATTTTTTAAAAATTTAAAAAGGGAAAAAAAAAAAAAAAAAAAAAAAAATTTTCCCCCAAAATTTCCCCCCAAAAAAAAAAAAACCCCCCCAAAAAAAAGGGGGGAAAAAAAAAAAAAAAGGGGAATTTAAAAAAAGGGAAAGGGGAAAAAGGTAAAAAAAAGGGAAAAAAAAAAACAAAAAAAAATTAAAAAAAAAAAAAAAAAAAAAATTTAAAACGGGGCCTTTTTTTAAAAAAAAAATTTTTTTTAAAAAAAAAAAATTTTTTTTTTTTTGGAAAAAAAAAATTTGGGGTTTTTTAAAAGGAAAAGGGGGGGGGAACCAATTTTAAAAAAAATTTTAAACTTTTTAAAAAAAAATTTTAAAGGGTTTAAAATTTTTTTCCATTTTTTAAATTTTTTTTGGTTTTTAAAAATTTTTTTTTTAAATTTTTTGGTTATTTTTTTTTTTTTGGGGTTTTTTTTTGGGTTTTAAAAAAGGGGGGTTTTTGTTTTTTGTTGGGGGTTTTTTTTTTAAAAAATTTTTTAAAATTTAATTGGAAATTTTTTTTTAAATTTTTTTTTTAAAAAAAAAAAAAAAAAAAAGGGTTTTTTGGGTTGGTTTGGTTTGGGGAAAAAAGAAAATTTGGGTTTTGGGGGGGAAAATATTCCCAAAAAAAAAAAAATTTTTTAAAAAATTTTTCCCAAAAAAAAAAGGTTTTTTTTTTTTTTTTAAAAATTTTTAAAAAAATTAAACCCCAAATTTAACTTGTTTTCCAAAAACCTTTAAAGGAAAAAAATTTTTTTTTTAAAAAGGGGCTTTAAAAAATTTCCCCCTTTTTTTTTAAAAAATTTAAATTTTTTTAAAAGGGAAAAAAAATTTTTTTGTTTTTTAAATTTTTTTTTTTAATTTTTTTTTTAAAATTTTTTTTTTTTTTTTAAAAAAAGGTTTTTTGGTTTTTTAAAAAACCGGTTTAAATTTTTTTTTTTAAAAATTTTTTTTTTAAAATTTTAAAAAAAATTTTAAAAAGAAAACCCAAAAAAAAAAACGAAAAAAAAAAAAAATTTTTTTTAAAAAAAATTAAAAAGAAAACCCTTTTTTTCCCCCAATTTAAAAGGTAATTTTTTTTAACCAAAAAAAAAAAACCCAAAATTTTAAAAATTTAAAAAAGGAAAAGGAAGGTTTTTTTAAAAAAAAAAATTTTTTTTTGGGCCCCTTTTTTTTCCCTTTTAAGGTTTTGGGTTTTTTTTTTTTTTTTTTTCCCCCCCCGTTTTGGTTTTATTTTAAAAAAACCGTTTTGGTTTTCCAAGGGTTTTATTTTTTTTTAAAAATTTCCCCTTTTCCTTTAAAAAAATTTTTTTAAAAACGGAAATTTTTTTTTTTTGGTTTTCCCTTTTTTTTCCCCCTTTTTTGGGGGTTTTTTTCCCTTTTTTTTTTTTTTGGGTTTTTAAAAATTTTTTTTTCTTTTTTTTTTTTTTTTTTAAATTTTTTTTTTTTCCTTTTTGGCTTTTTTTTGGGGTTTTTTTTTTTTTTTTTTTTAAAATTTTTTTTTTTTTTTTTTTTTTTTTTTGGGGTTTTTTTAAAATTTTTTCCTTTTTTTTTTTTTTTTTTTTTTTTTTTTTTTAAAAAAAATTTTTTTTTTTTTTTTAAATTTTTAACCCTTTTTTTTTTTTTGGGTTTTTTTTTTTAAAAAAAAATTTAAAAACCCAAAAAGGGAAAAAAAAAGGGGGGGTTTTTAAAAAAAAAACCCGGAAAAAAAAAAATTTTGGGGGGGTTTAAACCAAATTTCCCGGGTTAAAAAAGGAAAAAAAAAAAAAAAAAAAAAAAAAAAAAAAAAAAAAAAAAAGGGTTTTGGCCAAAAAAACCCCGGGGGGAAAAAAAAAAAAAAATTAAAAAAAAAAAAAATTTTTGGGGGAAAAAAAAACCCCCCTTTTTTAAAAAAAATTTTTTTTTAAAAAACCCCCGGGGGGAAAAAAATTTTAAAACCAAAATTGATTTTAAAAAGGAAAAAACCCCTTTTGCCTTTAAAAGGTTTTTTGGGTTTTTTTAAAACCCAAAACTTTTGGTTTTTTTCCCTTTTTTTTTTTTAAAAAAAATTTCCAAAATTTTTTTTTTTTTTTTAAAAAAGGGAAAAAAGGGTTTTTTTAAAATTTTTTTTTAAAAAAAAATTTTTTTTTTTTTTTTTCTTTTTAAAAAAAATTTTTTTTTTTTTTTAAAAGGAAACCCTTTTTTTTAACAAAAGGGAAAAAAAAAAAATTTTCCCCAAGGGGAAAAAAAAACCCAAAAAAAGGTTTTTTTTTTTTTTTTTTTTTTTTGGGGTTTTTTTTTTAAAAATTTTTCCCCCAAAATTTTTTTAAAAAAAAATTTTTTAAAAAAAAGGGGTTTAAAAAAAATTTTTTTTTTTTTTTTTCCTTTAAAAAAATTTTTTTCCAAAAAAAGCTAAAGGGGGTTTTAATTCCCCCCCCAACCCAAAAAAAAAAATTTTTTTTTTTTTTAAAAAAAAAATTTAAAAATTTTTAAAATTAAAAGGGAAAAAATTCCCCCCCCAAAAAAAAAAAAATTTTTAAATTTTAAAAATTTTTCCCCAAAAAAAAAAGGGGGTTTTTTAAACCCCTTTAAAACCCTTAAAACCCCCCAAAAAAAAACCCTTTAATTTTAAAAAACCAATTTTTTGGGAAAATTTTTTTTTTTTTTGGAAAAAAAAAAAAATTTTTTTTTTTAAAATTTTAAAAAAGGGAAAAAAAAAATTAAAATTTTTTTTTTTTAAAAAAACCCTTTCCTTTTCTTTAAGGTTTAAAATTTTGGGAAGGTTTTTTTAATTTTTTTTTTTTTAAAAAGGGTTTTTTTTAAAAATTTTAAAAAAATCCCTTCCCCGGGAAATTTTTTTTTGGTTAAAAATTTTTTTAAAAAAAAATTGAAAATTTTAAAAATTTTTTTTAAAATTTCAAAAATTTAAAAAAACCCCCTTCCTTTCCCCCAAACTTTAAAAAAATTTAAAAAAATTTTTTTTAAATTTTTTAAAGGGAAAAATTTTTTAAAGAAAAGGGTTTTTTTTTTAAGGGTTTTTCCCAATTTTAAACCCTTTTTAAAAAAAAGGGAAAAAAAGGGGTTTAAAAAAAAAAGGGTTTTTTAAAAAAATTTTTGGAAAAAAGGGTTTTTTAAAAAAACCCTTTTTAAAAATTTTTTTGGGGGTTTTCCCAAAAGGTTTTAAAAATCCTTTTTTAAAAAGGGTTCCAAAATTAATTTTTTTTTCCTTTCGGTTTTTTTTTTAAATTTAATTTTTTCCCCAACCAAAAATTTTTTTTAAAATCCTTTTTTTTTAAAATTTTTTTTAAATTTAAAAAATTTTTAAAAAAAAAAATTTTTTTTGGGGGCCCAAAAAGGGGTTTTTTTTAAAAAAACCCCGAAAAATTTTTTTATTTTTTTTTTTTAAAAATTTAAAAAAAGGGGATTTTCCCTTTGGGAAAAAAAATTTTTTTTTTTTTAAAAAAGGGGCCCCCCTTTTTTTTCTTAAATTTTTTAAAAAATTTTTTTCCCTTTAATTTTTAAAAATGGGGTTTTTCCCATTTTTTTTAAATTTTTAAATTTTTTAAAAAAAAATTTAAAAAAATTTTTTATTTTTAGGGGGAAAAAATTTTAAAAATTTTTCCTTTTTTTTAAAAAACCAAAAAACCCCCTTTTCCCTTTCCCAAAAAAAAAAATCTCTAAAATTACCAGTAATTGAACATCATTTTGATATTAATTAACTCAAACATTCCTTATATGTCTACCTAAACAAATACCCAAAGGCAAGGATTAGCAAACCCATTTTGTATTCACATAAGTGTTATCCAAATTCTTGAGAGTCGCCTAGGCGATAAAATTAACTTTAAGCAATTATCACCATAATTGTTTAATCCATCAAGATCAAAGTGCTCTCACTAATCTCTATGATTTCTCATACACGCTAATGAAAATAATCTTGATATGTTTTTTCTTTATTTAAAAACTAGTTATAAGACCCGTGCACGTACGGTGTTTACACATAAATCAAATTTATTTTAAGATTTTAGTTTATTATATGGACATATAAAAATTTACCTGTGAAAATTCTGATATAAATACAATTAATAATATGCATAAGTTTTTCATTAGGTATTAATATTTTATAAAAAAAATTATTGGATGAAAGATTTAACTTTGTTTAGATGACATAGATGTTGAGGTTGATGTTGTTGTTTAACTTTAACTATTGATATCATGTTCAACAAAATGTGCAAGTTTAGTAGCACATAATGAGCGTTGATGAAGTTAAAATACACTCAGTAAAGTTTTTAAAAATATTTTTCCGGATATCTCAGATATAAAATTTCATGAGTCGGTTGTTAAAAGTAAAATTTTCATATCGATACTGTGCTTACCATTTGATATTGATATTACCGTTAATAAGGATTTAGCCATATTTAATATTCAAACCATGTATGCATAGATTAAACTTTTAAATAGGATAATATGAGTTTTTATTTAACGATATAGTAAAAAAAATATTTTAATAGAAAAAAGTTTAAAGCTAATATTTATTTAAAAAAATATTTAACGTATATTAAAACTAATTCAGATATTTACGAAATTTTGTAATTTTAATGGATAAAAGTCTCAAACTAATACTAATACTCATGTAATTATAAACAAAATTTATATTATAAAGTTTAGGGATATAAAGTGCAAGGGTTATTTGTTTATTATCTAAAGTTATTAAAAAAATATGAAAACTTATCATTTTTAATTTAACTCTAGATAATATATTTAAAATTCAACCTCTAAAGTTTTATTAATTACTTCATTTTTTTAAGTTTTTGTTTTCATATATTTGACACCTATATTTTTATGTTTTTTTTCTCAACCAAATTCTCCACCAAATTTATTAAAGTTTAACCAAAATCAATTTAATTTTGACTTTTTTATTGGCCAATCATATTGTTTGATTTCGTCTATGTGTTATAATCGAGCTCTCTTATTGGTCCATTTTTTCAATAAGAATTGCTAAATTACTCTAAAATAATGTAATTCTTTTATTATATAAAAGATGAGTTGCTTTATTTTGGATACCATTATTTTGGTGCTTACCAAGATATATATATATATATAGAGTTAGGATCAAATAAGAAGTTTACTTAAAATAAGAAGTAATAAAAAGAACTATAACCGCAAATACGAGATGCACCGACCTAAATTAGATGCATCCCTATAATCTTAGATGCATTATAACGCACCATAGTGTGTTTTCTAGCTTTTAATCAGATGCATATACGTATATTAGATGCATTTCATGATTTTTCTTGTTTTTTGTTCCTCTACACGTGCCGAGATCATGAAAATTAATTTACACCATCTATACATCAAGTTAACTTTCGAAACTCAAGATGTTGCATCTATATGAATAGAAATGCATCTAATGCAAGTCGTTGCATCTCAAATGCGTGGTTTTGGTCACTTCTCACCACTTCTTATTTTAATTTACTTCTCACTGGATCCCTACTCTCTATATATATATTTCGATTCACGTTTTTTTCTTGCTTTCATATGTTTCGTCCGTTTTCTTACGTTTTGTCCGTTTCTTACGTTGTTGCTTTTCACGCTTTTGTCCGTATGAAATGGACGTAAATGAAAGAAAACGACGAAACGTATGAAAATGATTTAAAACGTAAGAAAACGTATTTAAAACGTATGTAAACGGTCGTAAACGTAAGAAAACGAACGAAAACGTATGAAAACGGATGAAAACATATGAAAACGTATAAAAACTTACCTTGCATTATGCTAAATCAATTTCAAAGATGAGACAGAAATGAATATTTTTTATTTATTTATTTTTTTAGAGAGAGAAAGACAAAAGATGTAAGTATAACATGCTTTGAGAAATAGTCTCTTTAATGACTTGTTTTCTATACATCTTAGTTTATAATTTGACTTGAAACATTTTAGTTTTTTAGTTTGTCATCATTTTAATGTTTTTATCCATCAAACCTTATTAATTTTATATCATATATTTATGGGTCTACAAAAAAAATAAGGAAATTGTAATTGTAAAAGCCAATATATTTAACCTACTATATGCTAAAAGGGGCAAATATATTATCATCTCACAACATAATTAAAAGAAAATATCAGAACCAAGTCAATGCATTATGTAGTCTATAAAAATAGTCTATTAAAAATTAACGTTTAATATCTATAGATTTAGATGATAACTCAATGTTTTAGTTTGAAATAAGATACTGTATTACATTATTAGATGTGAAACATATGCTAGTTTGAAATAAGATATTACATTATTGGATGTGAAACATATGCTAGTTTTGGGTTTTTCAAAAGTATAAAAGCAATTCTTAAAGGGCAGTGATAAACTTACAACCATTTTTATCCATCTACAACAATACCTGCATCATACATTGCGAGGACAATGAAGTCCTCGCTATAAGGCACTAAACGACAAAAACTTGTTGGGTTTGATTTTTTGGTTTGGCTATACATACTGTGAGGACATGTCCTCGCAATAGATGGATTTCTTTATGTTTTTGATTTTTTTTCCCAGTCAAAGCCGATATAATAAAGTGGATTTATTTTTTGACCAAACCTATAGCGAGAACTTATCCTCGCAAAAGATTTTTTATTTTTAATTTTTTTGTTTATAGTAGTTATAAAATCTTTGGAGAAAACGATGTTATATGGTAAATGTTACGTTACATTATATACTAATTGCTTTGAATGGATTGATTTTAGGTATGAGGCCAAATTCATAAGCAACATCGTCAATGTCATAAGAAAGAAAGTGAACTACAATGTCCTTTACATTAAAGGCAAACTGGTGGGAGTGAAGAAATATGTTGCTGAGATTGAATCATGGTTACAAGACCCATCACCGAATTCCACATTCCTTGTCATTGATGGGATGGGAGGCATAGGAAAAACGACCATTGCCAAGTGCATATATAACATGAATTGTCGTGAGTATGATGGTGGTTGTTTTCTGGCAAAAATAAATGAGAGGTCAACTGAATCCAATGGAATACTTCGCTTGCAAAGTCAGCTTCTTTCCACAATTTTAAAGAGTGAAAAGGAAGAGACAGTTTGGTACGAGGATGAGGGAACCTCTAAGGTGGCGAAGGCTATATGCAACAAAAAAGTACTTCTTGTATTTGATGATGTTGCTACAAGGCCGCAGTTAGATGCATTACTTGGACCACAGATATTTTATCCAGGAAGTAAGGTGATCATAACCTCAAGGCACGTCTGGTTATCAACGGATTTTAATGTTCCTCCTATCTTCCAAACAATCAGAACACTATCCAACGCCGACTCTGTTGAGCTCTTTAGTCTCTATGCTTTTCCTCAAAATCAACCCATTGAACCCTACTATGATCAGTCAAAACTAATAAGTCAAGTAACTCATCACTGTGAGGGTCTTCCTTTGGCTCTTGAATTGTTGGGTTTAAATCTACGTGGAAAAAACATTGCTCAATGGAAAGACACTATGTCCATGTTAGAAAAATATCCACTTCCTGGGATTCAAAAAGTTCTACAGTTGAGCTATGATTCTCTGGACACTCCCAATGATAAAGATGTGTTTCTGCATATTGCTTGCTTTTTTGTGGGGGAGGATGAAGATTTCATTGTCAAGGTATTAGCTGAGTGCAATCTATACCCTGTTATCGGGATCAAGAATCTAAATGATAGGAATCTCCTATATATTGAAGATGGGAAAGTAGGGATGCATCAACTAATCAGGGAGATGGGGAAAGAAGTTGTCCGCCAAGAATCACCAAAGGATCCCGGGAAACGAAGTAGGTTGTGTGAACATGAAGATTGTATTAACGTGTTGCAAGAGAATGAGGTACATATTGCACACCCCTTTTATTTTATCATTCTATATATGGGGAAATCTTAGCTACACCAAAGCTGTAGCCAACTTAGCTACACCGCACTATAAACCCCCTCGGTACATAGTGAAAAATAAGATAAAACCCCCACACACGTTAACAGTTGCATATAAAGTCATCATGTGTACAATCAACTTTTATTTTTCACTATGTACCCGAGGGGGTTTATAGTGCGTGTAGCTAAGATTTCCTTTATATATATATATATATGGTAAAGTTAAAATAAAAGACAAATATCCGTAAAAGAATAAAAGATTTATATTTTTAAAAGTTCTCCAAAATTCCAAAAATTCCACAAGATCGGTATGTTGGTGCATAAAACTTTTGTAAAACATTTTTATAATTTTGATACATTTTTTAATGTACAAAAACAATTTTGATGCGCAAAAAATTTTGATGCACAAAATTTTCAACTTGCTTTAGTTAGATGTGCAATGTTATTTTGATGAAAAAGTCAAAGAAGTTGAGTGCAAAACCAATTTTGATGCACAAAAACGATTTAATGCGCAAACGTATTTTTTCATAATTTTTTCGTAAAAATATCCACTTTTAGAAAAAGTTTTTCGAACTTTTCATGCACCATCATACCCAATCTTGTGGAAATTTTGAGAATTTTTTGAAATTTTTTTTTAATCTTTTACGGATATTTGTCTTTTATTTGATCTTTATCACATATATATATATATATATATATATATATGCACCTATTAAAATAAATGCATATCCCCTTAAAATCTCAACTTTATTTGAAATGTGTGGTTATAAATTTTCTTCTTATTCTTCTCATTTTAGTTTTTCTTCTAACCAATAGCTTAAACGAAGCCTTCTCAATATAACTCTTCTCAATGGAACCAAATCTTATATATATATATATATATATATATATATATATATATATATATATATATATATATATATATATATATATATATATATATATATATATATATATGGAAGGGATCAAGAAGAAGAAAAACTAAAATGAGAAGAATAAGAATGATTTCTACCACACATTTCAAATAGGAGGAGAATTTTAAGGGAGATGATCCATTTTATAGATGCATCTCGAAATGAGTGGTTGTAGTTTCTTCTTATCATTCTTATTTTAATTTTCTTCTTATTTGATCCTAATATATATATATATATATATATATATATATATATATATATATATATATATATATATATATATATATATATATATATAAGGAGAGTTATTTTACATACCAAACTTTTCTTACATAAAGAACTCATCTCTACCATACATATAAAACGAAATCAATGGCTAACATTAAAAGCATTTCATTATTTCACTTATTTTTTTATAATTTAAATATCTAAAACCTTTAATCGTTAAGCGAAAATATATACACCGTCACGACGAGCATATAATTATCTTTCTATAGACGGGCACTTTGATATAGTTTCGAAAAAAGAAAAAAAATTCATTTTTTTTTCACGTTTTTTCGTCTTTTTTTTCTTTCTAAATTGGCATGAAAAAAATCATATATTATTAAACACTAAATTGAATATCACATGTGATATTAGTGTTAAATCATATATGATATGTATTATCATATGTGATATGATATGTATATCATATGTGATTTTAAACTAATATCACATGTGATATTTACATATCATATATGATTTAACACTAAAATCACATATGTTATTCAAATTAGTGTTTTATTATATATGATTTTTAAATGCAAATTTTAATAACATAAAAAAACGAAAAGACTTAAAAAAAACGTGAAAAATACGAAAAAAAATTAGTTGTCTAAAGTATATCAAAGTGTCTATCCATAAAAAGATAATTAAATGCTTGTCGCAATGATATATTTTTTTCCGCTTAACGATTAACGGTTTCAAAGATATTAATATTTGAAAAAATGATAGAAAGTTGGTTTTTAAATTGTTGGGATTAATCTCATCCATTAGATTAAATAAAAATAGAGGTGGAGATTGATCCTATGTAAAGAATATTTTGTCCTCAAATGATCTTAAATTTTATATATATATATATATATATATATATATATATATATATATATATATATATATATATATATATATATATATATATATATATATATATATATATATATATATATAGAGATCTAGCTACACCAGGGTGTAGCCAACTTATTACACGCAAGATAAACCCCTCGGTACATAGTGAAAAATAAGATAAAACCCCCACACACGTTGACAGTTGCATATAAAGTCATCATGTGTAGAATCAACTTTATTTTTACTATGTACCCGAGGGGTTTATAGTGCTTGTAGTTAAGTTGGCTACACCTGTGTAGCTAAGATTTCCCATATATATATATATATATATATATATATATATAGTTTCCTGTTCTGACATTGTATAGCCATTGTTCACTTTTTACTTTATTTTTGAATTAGGGTACAGAAAAAGTAGAAGGATTCAGGCTTGATATGCAAAAGAGCAGGGATGCTATGCAGGGAATGAAGCAAAATTCGAAATTGGAGGTTTAGAAAAGATGAAGAACCTAATGCTACTTCAACTAAGCTATCTAACATTTTATGGGACATGCACAAACTTGCCAAAAAAGTTACGATTATTGAGATGGCATGGGTTTTATCTAGAATCTATTCCAGGTGACATTCCTTTGGAGAAGCTCGTTGTTCTTGACATGTGTCACAGCAAATTAAAGCGTGTTTGGGATTCTTCCAAGGTTTGTCATATATCCTAGACAACTAATTATCAAACTCTAAATTTTAATATCTTCATGCCTAAGGTTATTAACATACTTGTGGTTTTTCATGTAACAGCATATTGAATCCTTAAAAATCCTTAATCTTAGCTACTCTGTTGAGCTAATCAAAACCCCAAATTTTAATGGACTCCGTGGTCTAGAGAGTTTGATTCTGAAAGGATGTACAAGTTTAATTGCAGTTGACGAATCGATTGCATGCCTTGACAGACTTGTCTTGCTAGATCTGTCCGATTGTACAAGCCTAAGAAATGTTCCTTGCTTACCTACATCCCTTACATCACTTCAAATGTCTGGTTGCCAAAACCCTGGAGCTGTGGGTCGTTTTCAATTTTCTTATTCAAGTTCCTTACATTCTTCTCATTTGAAGAAGTTGAATATCTCAGATTGCAATCTGTTTGACAATTCTTTCCCGAATGACTGGAGGAATCTAGTCTCATTGACGGAGTTGAATATTGATCGCAACAAAATAACTTACTTGCCAAAATGTATTCAAAGCCTACTTGACTTGAAACTTTCCATGCTAATAGCTGTTCACAGATCCAATCAATTATAGGACTCCCAAAACTGTCTCTAAATTGACAATCCAACACAATGAGTCCTTGGAGAAAGTACTACAGGTCCCACAAGATCGAAATACCTTGGTGTACGCTTTTCATAGCCCAAGATTATGTTACATAGAGGGTTGGTATAAGTGTCGATCAATAGACAAAGTTGAGAGGAAAGTTACACAAAAACTGGGGTTAGGAATGGAATCGGGTCTTGATTGTAAGCAAAAGGTAGGATTTGCTTCTCTCTACTTTTAAATTATATTTTGCATACATGTTTCAATTTACAGAGGATGGTGTGTACTTATATGTTTTCTTTCACATGAGCAGGTGTTATTTGAGTATGGTATATTCAGCACATTTGTTGATCAGGAACAAATCCCAGAACCATCCTACTTCACATACAAAAAGCAGGGCCCACAAATATCATTCAAAGTTCCTTCTGATAATAGAATAATAAGTGGCCTCAACTTGTGTCTAGTGTTTCCTGGAGACCTTGTGAAATTGAGAATTCAAGTATGTAACAAGACCAAGGATTTAAAGTGGAATTACTATCCTGCACATATTTATGATGTATGTATGAAAGAAAAGGGTGGTTAAGCGTTTGGAGGTGCGGCAAACTATTAGGGCGTGGAGATGAAATATGTGTACACATTTTTAATAGAGATGAAGGAGATCTTTGTAGGGAAGTACATGGATGTTGTATAAACCTTATATATGATGAAGATAATATTGAAGAAGATGAAGGGGAAAGAAAGGAGAACGAGAATGACAATGTGGTGAGGGCTTCCACTCACCCCGCTCACCTCCCCTCTAGTATCGGAAAGAAACGGAAAAATTCTCATTCAGGCTGCTGCTTCCCAAAAAAGAAACGGAATAGTGATGTAAATGATGTTGAAGAAGATGAAGGAGAAGGAAAGGAGGAATGGAATGACAATGTGGTGATGATGAGTCAATATGATGATGAAGTTGATGAAAGTGATGATGAAGAAGATGAAGGGGAAATAAAGGAGGAAGGGAATGACAATGTGGTGATGGATGAATATGATGATGAAAATGATGTTGAAGAAGATGAAGGGGAAATAAAGGAGGAATGGAATGACAATGTGGTGATCGGTGAAAATGATGATGAAATAATAAGATGGAGTGATAGAATGGTTACAGATATATCCGACTATGTTCATTCTGGCATGACCTATTCCTTCGGACACAATAGGTTTATCAATTATGATATTAGATTTCAAGGTAAAGGTAGTGGTGGTGATCATGGTGGCGGCATTCATGCTCATTTATATCCTGAACCTAACTTTTTATATTTTACTCATCTTTATGATATTTATCATTAGAACATTTATTGAGATGTTGATGATATTGTAATTATTATATATCATGTTGACGTATGATTTTGTTAGTTTAATCTCATAATATTCTTTATTTATACATTCGATTAGAGATGTTGATGATATTGTAATTATTATATATCAGTATGTGTATGAGTTGTGTTTTGAAATGTTTTCAAGTTAAATGGTATATTTGCACTTATTTGAAGGGAAGTATGGTTTGATCTTTTCTTGTTGAAAAAAGTAAGATTAATTTTGTTCTACTTAAAATAATTATTTTTGCTAATCATGGTCGGACTATGGTTAATTCGTTGTAAAGTTTTGTACATGACGGTAGGGGTGTTCAGTGTTTGGTTTGACACCGAACAAACCGAAAAATAAACCGGACCAAAACCGAATAAAACCAGACCGAAATTTTAATTGGTGTATGGTTTGGTTTGAAACCGAACCGAAGTATATATTTGGTGTTTGGTTTGGTTTAGGTTTGACAAATATATAACCAAACCAAACCGAAAAACCGAATATCTCTATTCACATAAAAATTATATATAGAGAGATTTTCTATCTTTATCTTCCCAATTAACAATCCTAATAATTTAAAATCTTATAAATTAATCACTCCTCAAATCAAGCATTGCTTTTTCAAAGAGAAAAACAACATCAAATGCAAACATTGAAGAAGATGATTTGAAGTTGCAACTGAGTTTGGATGCTTGAATATGAAATATTCAACCTAATAAGACTTCTCTTTTGTAGAATAACATTTTATCGCTTTCGTTTACTTTTGTTAAGTTTTGAAACGTTTTGGGTTCTTAAATTTTTGTAATTTTTGTTTTGTTGATTTGTTCGAGTACTTTGTGAGATCTTTTGATTTGTTAATTTTATTTAAAATTTTGGTTGTGACTTCTAGATTATATTTTGAAGTTTACTTGAATTTGGTTTTCTTGGTTTTAACCGAAACCAAATCGAATTATAATTTGGTGTATGGTTTGGTTTTATCCGCTTTATAATTGGTTTGGTTTGGTTATGGTTTTAACTTTGAAAATTTTCAAACCGATAAACCCGAACCATACAACCCACAAACCCGAAAATCGAACCGATGAACACCCTACATGACGGTTGAAAATTATTTTTAATGGGTCATCATTTTAAGGAAAATGATTAAAAAAAGGCATCAAGTTGTCACGCTTTTCCTTTTTGGACATCGAACTTTTTTTCCTATAGTAGCACTAAACTTGACTAATTTTTCTTTTGTGACACAAAATCACACTTATAGTGTAATTAACCTTCTTAATCCCACTAAACCCGCTTTTAAGTGTGATTTTGTGTCACAAAAGGAAAATTAGGCAAGTTTGGTGCTACTATAGGAAAAAAAAAGCATCGGTTGCCACCTTTTTCCTTTTCCGCATCGAACTTTGTTTATACATTTTCACGCTTTACACGCTTTAGTCCGCTTTTTCACGCCGTCCACTTTTTATGTTTTTGTCCGCTTTTACGCTTTCATTCTGCTTTTTACGCTGCTCATTTTAACGCTACTTTACGTTTTGTCCGCTTTTGCAAGTTTCGTCCGATTTTTATGTTTTACACGTTTTGGTTAATTATTTTACGCTTTTGTCCGCTTTTACACGCTTCCGTCAATTTTTACGCTGCTCATTTTTAACGCCGCCGCTTTTATACGTTTCATCCGCTTTTTACGCTTTCTCCGCTTTTTCACGTTTTCGTCCGCTTTTTACGCTTTTGTCCGCTTTTACACGCCGTCCGCTTATTTACGCTTTGCACGCTTTCGTCGCTTTTTTACCTTTTGTCCGCTTTTAGACTTTTTCGCCGGGTTTTTTTTCGCGCTTTTAACCGTTTCGTCCGCTTTTTTTACGCTTTTGTCCTTTTACACGTCATCCGCTTTATTTTTACGCTTTGTCTGCTTTTACATGTTTTCGTCTGCTTTTCGCCTGCTGCTCGCTTTTTACGCTTCCGCTTTTTTTCTTGTTTTCGTCCGGTTTTTTAATGTTTTTACCCGCTTTACAGTTTCGTCCGTTTTTGTTCGTTTTTACACGTATCCGTCCATTTTTTAACCTTTTCGCCGTGTTTTACGTTTTCGTCAGTTTTATATATTTTCGTCCGATTTTTAATGTTTTTGTCCATTTTACGTTTTCGTTCTGCTTTTTTTTTTACGTTTTTGTTTGTTTTTAACGTTATCCGCTTTACACGTTTTCTTTGGGTTTTTACTTTTTAACCGCTTTACATGTTTTTGTTTTATCCGCTTTACATCGTCATCCGCTTTTTACGAAACGTATTAAACGGAAAAATGGATGAAACCATGTAAAACGGACAACAACGATAAAAATTGGTCGGAACGTAAAACAGCATAAAACGTAAAAACGGAGGAAAGCGTAAAACGGATAAAGACATAGAAAACGGACGAAACGTAAAACAGAAAAAACGTAAAAACGGACGAAAACGGTTAAAATCGACAAACGGTTAAAACCGGACGAAAGCGTCTAAAACGGATAAAACGTAAAAACCCGACAAAACTTCCAAAACGTAAAAATTGTCAAATAACGGACGAAAACGTAAAAACGTATTTAAAACGTAAAATGGACAAAATCGTAAAACCGCACAAAACGTGAAAAACGGAGAAAACGAAAAATGTATAAAACCGTAAAAACGGACGAAACGTAAAACGGACAAAACGTTAAAACGGTCGAAAACGTAAAACCGACGAAACGTAAAACCCGGACGAAAACGTTTTTGTCCTTTTTTCCTATAGTAGCACTAAACTTGCCTAATTTTCCTTTTGTGACACAAAATCACACTTAAAACGGGTTTAGTGGGATTAAGAATGTTAATTACACAATAAGTGTGACTTTGTGTCACAAAAGGAAAAGGATGAAAATCATCCAATAGTAACCAAGTTTAAGATATGTTTTAATCTGGTACCTCAAACTTTATATCAACCATAAAAATCATCAAAGTTTCAAAATTGTTCCATTCTTATGTAATTTTTATGTTAGAGTAACCAGAATGAAACACTTCTCAAACTTAGTTATTATTTTGTGGTTATTGTTTATGTTTAGTCGTGCTTTAACGGGTTGTACATAAAGTTGGTTGGAATTAGTTAAATTCGTGGTGGGTGTTTAAAATTAATGTACAACATGTTAATGCATAGATGGATACTTTAAGCACATTAATTTGAAAATTACATAACAATGAAACAGCTTTTGAAACTTTGATGGTTTTTATGATTAGTATAAAGTTTGGGGTATCAAATTGAAACACTCAGAAATCTTGGTTACTAATGGGTGACATATTCCCAAAGGAAAATTAGTCAAGTTTAGTGCTACTATAGGGGAAAAAAAAAAGTTTGATGCCCAGAAAAGGAAAATGTGCCAACTTTGATGCTTTTATTTTTTTAATCATTTCCCCTTATTTTAATGTACAACATTTTATTGCTTGTTAGCCATACCTTTAAGGGCTGTGATATCCTTCCTTTTATTTATACAACTAGCTTAAACCCTAGACCCGTGAATTCACTGGATTTTTAATGAAATATGAAATTGTAATAATAAGAAAATAAACGTAAACATGTTCTATTAATATATGAAAAAAACATGAGACAATACGTGAATTATTCTATAATCAATTGAGTTTGTAGCAATTAAAATAAGAAACGTCCATGTGTTGTTTCCAAATTTGACGGTCTTGAATAGCAAATAACGTATGTGAGCGAATCAATTTAATAACAATTGTCCATCCCGGAAACACATCATAGTCCATAGAAAATGTAAGCAAAAGTAGGTTGTGATACGTAATCTATAATAATTAAAAATATGGTAAAAAAACATGTGATATGTACCTCTTGAACCCTCTTCATAAACCTT
This sequence comes from Chrysanthemum lavandulifolium, assembly GCA_022545495.1. NCBI lineage: Eukaryota > Viridiplantae > Streptophyta > Magnoliopsida > Asterales > Asteraceae > Chrysanthemum > Chrysanthemum lavandulifolium. The sequence continues at coordinate 39,178,815 of CM040241.1, read as the reverse complement.
GAAGCACTTCTGTAGGATATTGGTTTTCACATACACATCAAACCATAACACAAAGGTGGCGTATAAGTGGAATTCTAGAGAGAGAAAGTTAGAGGTTTAGGAACTTTAGTGAGAGAAAGAAAATTTTATTATGAGCTCCAACTCTCTACCTTGGAAGGTAGAGAGTATTTATAGTCTTACAATAAAACGCCACACAACGGGTGTGGATCATGCATACAGATGGGTAAAGACTCGTCTGTCCTCCACGGTGTTACTTAACTAAATACTACTTAACTTAAAAGAACTACGACTATGAGCTTTCTAACGATTACATATACTGAGGTGACCGACTTTTTATACTTGGAATTTCTAATTCTAACAATCTCCACCTAAGGAGGTCACCTCAAACATGTACTAAAATTACATTGAATACAAACAGATATTACATTAAAATTGTTCTTGCATTCTTGATGTAGTACTTTGCTCCAAAGCTCGTAGTCATTGATTCTTCTCATTGCATGTTTGGAAAGTCCAAGTGGAGGTCTTTACTCGATCCACGTGATAATAATATCGAGCCACCTTTTGAGATCATCACCAACGAAAATCTCGAGACATCCATTGTGGTGTTGGTATTATGTGAAGTTGTGACATTCGGACCGCATGCTCACATTCGGATCATGATATCTTCTCATCGAGTAGCGGAAGCTTTCGTTGATTCAAGATATTGGCGCAGTGTAGCGAAGCATGGAGTGAAAATATCGAGTCATTGATGCCTTAATCATGATTTCTTACGAGATGAATGTGTTGAGTGAGCATGCGGCTATGGATTGACCGCTTCATTCGATCACCGCAAACGTAGGAGTACCGCATAAAACATTTAGCAATAAGCGCACAAAAGTGTCTTTGATCACTTTCGCCGAATAGAGGTACACGCCCACGGTTCCTCGTTGATCAAGACAAGCATCGCCAGTGATCGTGTAAAATTCAAGAATTTCCTTGATGTGGTTTCGCAATGCTCTAGTCGTTCTCAAACCGAACGTCACAAAGAAGACAACACGGAGTGAGTGAACCAATGAATAGAGATTCACCGATTGATGAAAAGAGATTTGAAAGACAATGTGTATTGCTCAATAGAAATTGTTTTTGCAATACAACGAAGGTTTTAATGAAAATCAATTATCAATCGTAAACACCTTTGATTTGAAATATTCGTACACGGTCAATGTGCTAAAGAAAAGAGTTTTGAGCACAACAACCGGTTTTTCAAGGGTATCCGTCAATCCATAACTCGAACCGTGATTGATTCAAGAATTGAATCGCCCATTGTTTCTTCATTGTCACATGGTTGATCTAATGATTAGATCTCACATGCCACCTACCCGGGAGCTTGTTTGATGTTGGCTCGAAGGCTTTCCATCTTCATTGTGAATATGTCGCGATATCACTCGGATGTTATGGCAATACCACAAGGATAATGCGAGGACTCAATATATAATCTCTCTTCCACATTGTGTGAAACAGAGAGTCTTCATTGTAAGTGTCCTAATGAGATTTATTGATGATCTCGAGGCTCTAGACTCAATTTGTGCATATTTTGGATCCTATATCGGAGACTGGGAGAGGGTCTCCTTTCAATATCAACAATCTCTAAGAGAAAGTCGATAGATAACGCCGGTTCCCGTGAGAATGAAACAAGTCCTTTAAGAGGAACTTGAGTGGTTTGGAAAGTTGAAGTGCAAAGCGTCACCGGGTCCATGACGCCTTGTCTTCAATACCGATGTTACCATCGTAGCATATGAATTGAACCCATCCGCCCTAAGGTTGAGTAAATGGAGGGCTATTTGTTTTCACCCTTTTTCATTCAATTCTTTTTAATTCTTCAACCCTTCGCTTTACCAAGACTTCATAGCTAGAACCTTGTTGGGTTTATTCCAAGACTAGCTCGGTCTTAGTCCGCACTCTTCCCATATCTCATTTTCTCCTTTTATAATCATACCTAAGAACTATACACTAACTAGTGGATAGTCCTCGGTAGATTCCTCCGGTTCAGCGGATCATGGGAACAAAACCTAACCTTATCATCCTTATATCACCGCACATAAAGTAAAGTTGGTCGGTCTATTTGGTATTGTTCATCCGCCATATGGAACCCATTGAAAACCAATTGAAAATCAATCAAGGTGCTTGTGATATATTATCAAAGCATTTTACACCGAATTGTTTTTGATATTTTTAGAAGAAGAACTCCTCCTCAACATGTGCATCAAGTATTTGAAATAGTTTTGCACACGAGGCAAGAGAAAGAATTAACTTCTTTGATTACCATTTTCTAAAAGATATCAACATCACTTCCTAATCGAATTAAGTAGATAAAGCATTTTGGGAAGGATGAGATTTTCATGATTTTGCTCCCGCTCAATATGTGCTTCTAGGTTTGAAAAGAGTTTTGCACATAATAAAGGGAACCCGCACATTGAAAAAAATGATCACGCTTCAACACATATTGGTTTAAGATAGATGCTCCCTCAACATGTGCATAAAAATTTTAAAATCGCTTGGCACATGTGGGAAGGAGAGCTTGTATATCCTTATAAAACCATTTACCAATTTATCAAGATCAATACAATTTAAATCACAAATTCTCCTCCGATCACAATTATCAAATCATTTGAGATTTGTGATCTCTTTAGATTCTAAATTGATTATCCAGCTAAGGAGAATTGTGACTTGATTATGAAAACGTTTTAAGCGATATGGATCGGATATTAAGACTTTAAACTCCATTGATTGAACATGCAAGATTATCTTTTGAAAACAATTGAATGACAAATAACATTTTAATTTAATTGAAATCATTCTCCCTCAATCAATGACATAAGTTGTTGATTGAGAGTTAGATATTTTGACAAATAAGTCCGATGATTATCAAAAATAGAGTCCGAGTTATTTTTCCAAACAATTAGTTTTCAAAGAATAACTTTTTATAGAATCGAGCATGAAATTTGAAAACATGATAAAGCATGGCTCGTTTTTTCTTTGAAAAGCGGTTACCGCTTGAGATGACAATAAACCATTGTTTCTCTTTCTCCCAAAAATATTTTTTGAATTTTTTTTTTTTTTTTAAGAAAATTCGAACAATATCTAAAGTCCCGTGTCATTCTTTGAATGACAGCACAAAAACCGTAGATATTTATCGAACAGAGAAAAACATGACAAATAGACAATATTTTTTGAAGATTTTTCGAAATTTTCAGATTTTTATGGATTTTGAAAGCTTTATATTTTTCTATTTGATTTTTGGGGTTTTATAATTTTATATTTTGTTTTTCGAATAGATATATACAGGAGATAGATGAAGATAGACCTTTACTCCTTGTCTTCCTCCGGCGTTTGAGTGTTTCGGTTGAAGGCTTTTCATGCCCGGTCGTGGAAGAATAAACTCAAAGCGATCTCTTGGAAGAGCTTTGGTGAAGATGTCTGCTAACCGGTATTCGGCCTTACAAAATAGAGTTCCACTACACCTTTTTCCACTTGTTCCCTGATGAAATGATGTCGAATGTCGATATGCTTAGCTCTTGAGTGTTGAACGTTATTGCATGAGAGAGCAATTGCACTTTTATTATCACAGTACAGAGGGATTTTGTCGAATACAAAGCCATAGTTAGTTAATTGAGATCTCATCCAAAGGACTTGAGCACAACACGATGACATGGCTATGTATTCCGCCTCTGTAGAGGAAATAGAAGTACTCATTTGCTTCTTTGATGACCAACTCACAAGCTTATCACCCAAAACCGAGCACCTCCGCACGCATTTTGACGAGTATCTTGACACCTGCATGATCTCGTGATCCATATGTCGTTAGTGACATTCCGGTGTCTTTCGGTACCAAAGTCCCATATTGATGGTCCCTTGGAGATACCAAAAGACCCGCTTAATTGCTTCAAGGTGCTTTTAGTAGGCTTAGCACGGTATCTAGCACACATACAAACAAAGAAACAAGATGTCGGTCTACTAGTAGTGAGGTACATCGTGATCCAATCATACTATGATATTTCACTTGGTCTACCATGATCCCCGAGTGGTCCTCATCTAGTTTGGTTCGATCAATCATGGAGTGTCAATGTGGTCACTTAAATCAAATCCAAATTTCTTTAAGATCTCAGTTGCATATTTAGATTGATTTATGAAAATTCCTCCCGGACTTTGTGAAATTTGTAATCCCAAGAAAATGACATTTGTCCCATCATTGACATTTGAAATTTTGAACTCATTTCATTAGAAAACGATCACACTCATTGGGGTCGGTCGAGGCAAAGATGATATCATCAACATAAATTTGAACGTGAATTAAATGTTTGCACGACTTCACGGTGAACAATGTTGGATCAATCGCCCTTTGTCGAAACCAAGTGGATAGAAGAAAGTTTGATAGCGATCATACCATGCCCCGATGTACACTCGATGATTGATGATTTGTTGATGAAAGCGAAATTATCGCCGGCAGCGCTTCTTGGCTTAATGATATAGAGATTGAAGAATCAACATCATTTACTTGGACAGAGCACCTCGATGTAGGAATTGATGATCATTAGCACTTGGCTCATACTGCTCATCAAACATAGGATCAAACAGCTTTTCTTAGTTCATCTTCGATGGAGGTACATATGAAGGCGATGGGGAGGAAATGGTACAAGGGATGAACCAATGGGACTATTTTGAAGTGTGGGTCCGTAACTGGATTGTCCAGAGCCGCTTTGACCGGTCGACTCATCAAACGTAACGTGAATTGTTTCCATGATATTTCGGGTTCTTTTGTTGTAGATTCGGTATCCCTTTTGTTTGGTGCATACCCTACAAATACTCCAATGTCTGCTTTAGCTCTAAGTTTGCCTAAGTCTTGACCTTCATTAGTTGGATAACACAATGCTCCAAACACACGAAGGAAAGAGATTAGGTTTTCGTTGTGGACAAGTTCATATGGTGTCTTTCCATGAACAAAGGTGAATCGTGAACGATTTTGTGTATAGCATGCAAGTGGCAATAGCTTCACCCGGAGAAACATTGGAACCTTTTAGTAAATCAACATTGTTCTAGCGGCCCACAAGGGTTCGATTGCCTTTCAACTACACCGCTCGTTGAGGAGTTCGTGGAACACTTCTTTGATGGTCGATTCCAATGCTTTCATAAAATCACTAAGTTGTTTGTTAAAAACTCGGTTCATTGTCTGCTCGGATAATTCCGATCGCTTTGTTAAGTCGAACTCGCACTGTTTGATGAGTTTGATGATGATATCGTGAGTTTCATCCTTTGTCCTTAAGAACTTGACCTGTGAATCTAGAGTAGTCATCAACCACAACCAACACATATTTCTTCCCAAAGATATTCTGCACTCTCATTGGTCCACACAATCCATATGAAGGGTATGAAGAACTTCAGAATTGAGTTTGTAGGTTTGGGTTTGTGGGCATACTTTTGCTTTTACCCAATTGGCATGTCGAACAAAGATGATCCTTTTCATACTTTAGTCTAGGTAAACCTACAACTAAGTCCTTTCGAAAGATCATTGATGGTGCCAAGTTCAAGTGATTAAGACGACGATGCCATAACCATGACTTTGTTTTGAAGCCTTTGACAACAAGCAAATTGGAGTAGACTTCATCATGTCATCGATAGAGATGGTGTAAAGATTTGAACCACGAGTTCCTTTTAACAGCTTCCTTACCATTAAGTTCTCTAACAAAACAAGTATGTTTTCTCAAGGCTACTTCTAGATCGTAATCACGTAATTGACCAACGAGAGCAGATTATGACCCGCACCTTCCACATAGTATACTCTGAGATGACACTATCACCAACAACATAATCTCCATAACCCATGATTGCACCGAAATGATCATTACCGAATCTAATCGGTCCCGATGAATTTGCTCACAAAGTTCATGAGCATGACCGGTCTCCAAATATATGCTTGGAACAACTGAGTCCGTGTACCACGTAACGATTTGAACGATCTGCAGTTGAACACGACAAGAATGGATAAGCGGATAATTGGGATCCCATGCGAGAATGGGTTCCATTTGGTTAGTAACAAATGATTGGAACACCCACATCGTGAATGGAACCATTTAAATCGTAGATAGAGTCAATGAAATCATTAGTAATAGATGCAATCGGGTATTCGTGATTTGACCTATTCAAAGTATGTTCACTTTTTAAAGGGATAGTTCTTCCGTGAGGCATCCATTTACTAGTGGGCATTAACTTAGCATATTGAGGACAGATCGATTAGCCTTTTGACCAAAAGGAATCCATCTATATCCTACCCATCAAGGTTCATCCTGGGTTTCCACCGTGATGAGTGTCTAAATACTCATCATTTTGTACCATTTAAACCGCAAAACATCCGAAAACACTCGTAAATGCATCAAAATGATAAAAATATCACAAATAAGTGTTTTATGTGTTTTAAATGCAAAATGTCAAAATCGGTGAAAACGTATCAAATTTGCATAATTGGCGCTTTAGTCCCCAAGTTTCAAAAGTTGTCAAAACAGGTCCTGGTAAGTCCAAATAAAGAAAAATATATTTTGAGTCCTTAGAAATTCTTAAGTTGTCAAAACGGTCCTTGAGATTTAAATTTATAAATTTACAACTTTGGTCCTTTAACTTTCAAAAATGACAACTTAGGTCCCTTAACTTTCAATAATGACAAGATAGGTCCCTAAACTTTCAAAGCTTGTCAATTTTGGTCCCTTAAAACAAGTTTGAAAATTACAATTTTGGTCCTCTAGTTTGGCGTGTTTACAAAGCAAGTCCTTGTCATTAAAGCTAGCCTTGTCAAATTAGTTTTGGACCCCCGCCTTATACACTTTGGACCCCTACCTTTGACCCTTTCTCACTTTTTGGACCCTCGGTCAACAAAAGCATCAAACCGCTCTTTCCTCCTTTATCCCTTCTCCCACCACTTGCCTGTGACATCCCCAACCGCCTCTCTCATTCACCACTCACAAAGCTTTATCCTTCCACCTCTCACCCTCATCATCACCCTACAATCCACCCCCTAGTTGCTAGCTCGAAGTCAACAGAGGTCAAAAACCTCTTTCCGCCAAAACCACAAAGTGGCCAAAACTCACAAAAGTCTCCCATTGGTCAAATGGGAGGTGGATATGCTCGGATGGACACGTGGAAGCAAATGGATGTATAAAAAGGAAGAAAGAGGATGAGAAAAGGAGTAGTTAGTTTATATAATTTTTCCTTATGTCGCTTTTATCTTCCAGTGTTTAGTTAACCTTTCAAACTTTGTATTAAGTAGTCTCGAGTGTTATAAACTTATTTTAACAATCAATTGCAAGCTTTCTTTTCATTTCTCGCTTTATGTAATTTTCAAGATCAAGGAAATCTTATGTTAAGTGAATGTTGTTATAACTTGTTGTTAAGTATTCAAAAGCTTCTATTTAAGTGCAAATAAGCTTGACTAAGTCAATGCTTTTGATAAGCCTATGATTAAGTTTCAAACATCTTGGATGCTTGGTCAACAAAAGTCAACCCGAGACTTAATGGGATTTGGATTTGAAATTGGGCAATGCAGATGTTGATATTGGTTTAAATAGAGTAGGATAAAGTGGTTGTGTGTTTGGTTTTAGCCACAAAGAACAAAGTGGACACATGTGAGTAAAGGTTCTCAGTTTCATTTTCACCTCAGTGCACATTTTGTTTTTACTTGTATTTGTAATAGTTAACTGTTTAAATTTGTGTATTTAGTTGTACTTAGGCTATCTAATCTTAGATTGATCCCTTAGATCAGTTAATGTAGTGTTTAGATTCATTTAACTTGCAAAACAGTCCCTTAAGGAGTGTTTGTTTTAATGTATAAAACTGAGTTAAAAGGTTAGAAAGTGACCAAGTTCTGCTTTCTTGAGTCTACTTTAGGAATTTAAGAGTCATGTAGATCATTCAATTGGACCTTAGAGTTGTAAAGTCAAAATTTTACTGAGCCCTTTAGCGACTCCATTGTTGAGATTTTCACAAGCCAAAACTTGTTTTGTGTTCCAATTTCATAGAACTAGCTTGAATTACCTTCATTCCATCTTTATATATCATCTTCAGTTCAAAATCTTGATCAAAACTCAAATTGGTCAACATTTAAGTTTTGTTAAAAAGTCAAAAGTTTGCAAAACTTGTTTTAGGCTCAACTAGGAAGAATTTTCATAGATTCATTCCTGAACCAAATCAAATGAAACTTTGGGTTCTATAAGTTCAGTAGGTCTAGTTTCTTATTACTATTTTTGTTGATTTTATAATTTTTCAAAAGCTCCAAATGAGCTTGTTAAAAATGTCATAAGTACCACGCAGGGAATTAGGTCTCGCACAGGATTATGCTGATTTTGTAAGGATCGCACACACTCACTTTGTCTCATCATGGTTTGGTACTTGGTTTGATAGTAGCTAGCCAGGTCTTGGTGAGGCTCCAAAACTTGCTTCTCGCTTTCTTACTCATTTGAGTACTTATTTTCTTGTCCAAAGCATCGCCCTAATTGCTTTTACACAAAAGCTCAAAATATCAAATCATTAATTTGGCAACTCGAGGTTTTGGCTTGTTGATTCTTGTTACTTTTGAGTTCCTTTAGCATATCCAAGCTTCGCTTCAAAGGTGGTGGGCATTTGGTAGCTTTTGGCTTGTCAAAGTGCTTATTTATAAGCACTTGATTCATCAGTTGCATAATCCTCCACACATGCACCTGTTTTTCTAATTTTCCTAGCTTCATAATAATGTTTTAAACTTTTCCTGAAATTTTCAGATTTTTCTAAGGTGTTTAGCTATTTTTCTCAATTTAAATTAGTTTTTAAGCATTTTTAAATAGCTTTTAATACAAATAATTAAGAAAAGCTTCAAAAAAATAATTTTTCAATTTTCTTAAGTTAAGATAAATATAAAAAGTGAAAAAATATTTTCTAGATTTTTCTTAGTTAAATTTGTATTTTAAGTAATTTAATTAGTTTTTAATAGTTTAAATGCATAGAAAATAGAAAATAATCATAAAATACAAAAATAGTTTTGAAAAGTCTATTTTGATATTTTAGACTTTTCTAAGTCTTAATTTTATTTTCTAGCTTTATTTCCTAATTTCTTGTATTTTAGGTAATTATTAAATAGTTAAAAATAGTTTTAATTAATAATAATTAGATAATTAGTTATAAAATAATTTTCTTTTCTATAAATTTTCTTATATCATTAGGTTTGTAAAATGTATTTTTCATATTTTTAGGGTTAATATTGATTTAGTTTCACGCTTTTATTTGTGCGCTTTACGTAATTTTGTTTTAAAACGTAAGTTTTAGGTTTTAAACGCTCATCATTTTAAATATAGTGATAGCGTTTATTTAATAGATTTTATCTTTTAACTTTCTTTATTTTGCATTTAAGCCCATGTAGTTTATGGTTTTTTTCTTAGTTATAATAATCTTCAAATCTCTTTCCTGCTCAAATCTCGATCACTACACGCTTGACTATTCTCGCACACCCGCTGGGACTTAACGACCGGGAAACACTATACTCTCCGATCTTCATTGAGTTGGTGTGAGCTGTTTAAGTTCCTTACGGCCGATCATTCACAGTGATCACCTCGCGGAGAAAACTTGACTGTTCGCACCAATCAAATTTTGGCGCCGCCGGGGAGCAAGCTAATAGTCTTACGTTTAGCGATTAGTGATTTGACATCACCCTTGTTTATACCATCTTTTAAAATCAAAACCCAAAAGATTTTCGCCTTTGTTTTACATCATGTTTTTCAAAATACCAAAATATTCCTCTTTACCCTCTTACCCTTTTGATTCTTCATTTCTTACCCTCTAGAACCTTTGATTCTTTCTATGTCTTATCCTCACCCTCTTGGATGTCAATGGTGTGGTGGTCCTTATAATGGTGGCAATTGCCCCGCTTGTAGCATGGTGGATTCGTGAAACGGGTCCGTCTATAACTGGGATCCCTATTCCTACCATAACACAACCGATTCATTCCATCGCCTACCACACCGTGAGACTCAAGCAGCTTTTTCATGTGAGTACTGTGGTGGTTCACACTACGCCTCGATTGTCAATCGGAAACACGCTTGTCTATGAGCGGGTTCCTAATAACAATTATGACTACAACACATATGACTCACACCACATCGCTTTATCATTGTGAATATTGTGGAGGTCCTCACTCTAGCTCGATTGTCAAACAAGGAGTCCATTTCCTTGTAACAATTATGACTCTTCAGTATCATGACCAACCTCCACAAGACCAAGTGAATCAGCACCACCTCACCGAGCCACTTCCTCAAAATCTTCTACTTGATGTTTTGGATTTAGTGAAAGATTTGAAGGAATGTAAACATCCCCAAGATAATCCAAATGAAAAATCCATGGAAGTTTTGTTAGTCAAGAACGGATCGCTAAATTAGATTCCCAGTTGCCTTTGAAAAATGTTAGGAATCAATTGCAAAAGAAAAAGCAGCCAAATCTAGCTCTCAATTCCGCTTCATTCCCGATGACGATGATGATGAAGTTACCCTTGATATTAGTCAACTTTGTATGCATTCATCAAGTTCATCGGTTGAAATTCCTTCCATGAAAAATCGGGAGAAAAGACTATGATGGAATTACTAGCGTAAGAACAAATGGAAAGTATAAAACATATGTATGCTAGTCCTTCTAAACTCCTCACCTGTTGCTATCACACCAAGCTCCCACTCACTCTCGAACATGGGGACGAGCATCTTGACACCGTTCTCGAAAAGGAATCGGACGAATTCATAAAGTCTAGTGTTGATAACCTTGTCCCAATCCCAAGAGAGTCACAGGAATTCTTGATCATGTGTGTGATATCCTCCTCCTCTTGTCTTCCAAAATGATCATATTGAGATGTTCTCCGATTCTAATGATAATGATTCGTTATCTTGTGGAGACATCGCTTATGTGGAAGATTTACCTTCGAGCTTGTTAGCTTAGAAGAAGAGAATGATGAAGTTACGACATCGAAATCAAAGATGAAGCACTTCGTGCAACATTACCGAATGTCGACTTCTCATTTCTAAAATCGAGGCTTTCAATGAAAAACCTATTTCATCTCCTATCCCCATTAAGGATAGTGACATTCTTTCCGATGATTCTATTCCGAAATGAAAACCTTCTGCTTTGATATTATGGAGAGAAGATTAGTGGCGCATACCACTTTTCATTCTCATAATTCTCTCCCGATTATGAATCATTTACATTGATGAGTTCACCAAGGAACCCACCGATACCAATTTCGAATATGATTCATTTACCTTCGAGGAGTTCGCCGATGAACTCACTCATATCATATCTCCACCGAGTATGATAACTTCCACTTTGATCTAGACACACCCATAATATGTCTTGATCAAATGAGTTTAACCGAGGAGATTCATGAAACTATGAATTCTCCTATCGAGGATGAAGAGTTAGTCATGATTTGTATCATGATTTTCTTTCTTTTCTTCATATATCCCGTGGCTTCTCCCGCTCTTCACTCCTTTGGGAATGAAGACATTATCTTTGACCAGTGCATTTCCATGCACCATTTGTGAGCCGGGTCTGCTGTCTCAGATCTCATCGTGTGGAACTTTCACGTGCTTCAATGTTTATCCAAACATCTTGAATGAAAGTCCGATGGAGATTGTCTCGTCCACTTACTTCCCATGAACAAATTAATTGGGGTCGAGTCAAGCTAGCGACTCGGTAATCAAAAAAAAGAGCTTAACATGGGTTTTCACCCGTGTGTACCACCCTAGTGTGGGAGATACCCACATGTTGTATATAGATCTAAAAATGATGAAAATTGTAAATATTAAAAAGAGAATAATTGTTGTGTTTCCACACTTAGCTAGTAAATGTTATCTTTTACGTTCTAAGTTTCGCATAACAGTAGGTACTTTGAATATTGAGGACAATATTCATTTCTAAGTGTGGGGGAAATTCGCGAATTTGATCATAAAATGTACCCTTTAGTCCCTTTTTCCCCAAAATGGCCAAATTTTAAAATTTTTTTAGTGGAAGTACTATGTACTAAACACAACAAATGGTAATCACCCACCATGTCTAACCCACATAAGGATTGGCTAATCCAGAGCAAACGGCTCTTGGTAAAGATATATCAAACCGTTTATATGGCTTGCAATTTGCCCAAAATTGTATGGTATTCACCACCATATCCTAAAAAGTGAAGAGTTGGCTAGCCCGCAAGTTTATGGCTTGTGGTAAAGGCGATGGAAAAACCATAATTGGTAATCACTCACCAAAGATAATAATTGATAATTTATCTAAGAGTTGGCTAGTCCGTATGGTACGGCTTCGGTAAAGACAAATCAAATCCGTTGAAAGTCGATGATTTGCTCAAAATCATTTGGTTATCGGTGTACCAAGGTTCTTACTTGAACTCGAAACATTTGGCTACTCGAGTAATGGCTTTTGGTAAAGAGATAAAATCCATTAATTTTTCTCAAAACATTGCTAGGGACTAGCAATATCTTAGTGTGGGGATTGATGAGTGTCTAAATACTCATCATTTTGTACCATTTAAACCGCAAAACATCCGAAAACACTTTAAATGCATCAAAATGATAAAATATCACAAATAAGTGTTTTATGTGTTTTAAATGCAAAATGTCAAAATCGGTGAAAACGATCAAATTTGCATAATTGGCGCTTTAGTCCCCAAGTTTCAAAAGTTGTCAAAAACAGGTCCTGGTAAATCCAAATAAAGAAAAATATCTTTTGAGTCCCTAGAAATTCTTAAGTTGTCAAACTGGTCCTTGAGATTTAAATTTATAAATTTACAACTTTGGTCCTTTAACTTTCAAAATGACAACTTAGGTCCTTAACTTTCAATAATGACAAGATAGGTCCCTAAACTTTCAAAGCTTGTCAATTTTGGTCCCTTAAAACAAGTTTGAAAATTACAATTTTGGTCCTCTAGTTTGGCGGTTTACAAAGCAAGTCCTTGTCATTAAAGCTAGCCTTGTCAAATTAGTTTTGGACCCCCGCCTTATACACTTTGGACCCCTACCTTTGACCCTTTCTCACTTTTGGACCCTGGTCAACAAAAGCAATCAAGCGCTCTTTCCTCCTTTATCCCCTTCTCCCACCACTTGCCTGCAGACATCCTCGCAATCGCCTCTCTCATTCACCACTCACAAAGCTTTATCCTTCCACCTCTCACCCTCATCATCACCCTACAATCCACCCCCCAGTTGCTAGCTCGAAGTCAACAGAGGTCAAAAACCTCTTTCCGCCAAAACCACAAAGTGGCCAAAACTCATAAAAGTCTCCCATTGGTCAAATGGGAGGTGGATATGCTCGATAGACACGTGGAAGCAAATGGATGTATAAAAGGAAGAAAGAGGATGAGAAAAGGAGTAGTTAGTTTATATAATTTTTCCTTATGTCGTTTTTATCTTCCGGTGTTTAGTTAACCTTTCAAACTTTGTATTAAGTAGTCTCGAGTGTTATAAACTTATTTTAACAATCAATTGCAAGCTTTCTTTTCATTTCTCGGTTTATGTAATTTTCAAGATCAAGGAAATCTTATGTTAAGTGAATGTTGTTATAACTTGTTGTTAAGTATTCAAAAGCTTCTATTTAAGTGCAAATAAGCTTGACTACTAAGTCAAATGCTTTTGATAAGCCTATGATTAAGTTTCAAACATCTTGGATGCTTGGTCAACAAAAGTCAACCCGAGACTTAATGGGATTTGGATTTGAAATTGGGCAATGCGAGATGTTGATATTGGTTTAAATAGAGTAGGATAAAGTGGTTGTGTGTTTGGTTTTAGCCTGCAGAACAAAGGGACACATGTGAGTAAAGGTTCTCGCCATTTTCACCTCAAGCACATTTTGTTTTTACTTGTATTTGTAATAGTTAACTGTTTAAATTTGTGTATTTAGTTGTACTTAGGCTATCTAATCTTAGATCGACCCTTAGATCGATTAATGTAGTGTTTAGATTCATTTAACTTGCAAAACAAGTCCTTAAGGAGTGTTTGTTTTAATGTATAAACTGAGTTAAAAGGTTAGAAAGTGACCAAGTTCTGCTTTCTTGAGTCTACTTTAGGAATTTAAGAGTCATGTAGATCATTCAATTGGACCTTAGAGTTGTAAAAGTCAAAATTTTACTGAGCCCTTTAGCGACTCCATCATTGAGATTTTCACAAGCCAAAACTTGTTTTGTGTTCCAATTTCATAGAACTAGCTTGAATTACCTTCATTCCATCTTTATATATCATCTTCAGTTCAAAAATCTTGATCAAAACTCAAATTGGTCAACATTTAAGTTTTGTTAAAAAGTCAAAAGTTTGCAAAACTTGTTTTAGGCTCAACTAGGAAGAATTTTCATAGATTCATTCACGAACCAAATCAAATGAAACTTTGGGTTCTATAAGTTCAAGAGGTCTAGTTTCTTATTACTATTTTGTTGATTTTATAATTTTCTAAAGAGCTCAAATAAGCTCATTAGCGGGCTCATATGCCACGCTCACAAGCTCACCAAAGTCGAGACTTTCTTAGCTTATTGCTAAGCACCCTGAGCTCTACATAGCTCCTTTATATCTCGATTTTTGGTTTAAGAGTACTTAGCCGTGTCTATCACAAGTTCCAGTTCATAGTTTTTACTTTGAGCTTATTTATAAGCTTCGTGTTGGCTTAAACTTGCTACCGTAAAACTGCTTTTAGCTTATTGCTTATTTTATCAAGTCTGTTGTAATCGACTTCTCATAGGTTGTAGTTTGTTGAAACTTGTTCCATTTTAGTTATTTTAGTATTTCATAGCTTTGGTAAGCAGTTGGTGCTTGTTTGTGTTCATTTGGCTTATTAAAGAGCTTATTCATAAGCTCATTTCATAGCAGCTTCCATAATCTTCCACACAACACCATGTTTTTCTATTTTCCTAGATTCCTAGTATAATTTTAGAGTTTTCCGAAATTTTCACATTTTCCATAACAGTTTGCTATTTTTCTTAATTAAAAAGCAGCTTTTAGGATTATTTAAATAGCTTTTAATAGAAAAATTCGAGAAAAAGTCAAAAAATAACTTTTCATTTTTATTAAGTTTAGATAAATATAAATAGTGAAAAAGTAATTTTCCGATTTTCATAGTTTATTTGGTAATTTTAGTAATTTAATTAGTTTTAATAGTTTAAAATTCATAAAAATAGAAAAATAATCGAAAAATACAAAAATAGTTTTGAAAATTCTAGTTTGATATTTTAGACTTTTCCATTTCATAATTTTATTTTTCTAGCTTTATTTCCTAAATTTTTGTATTTTGGTTAATTATTAAATAGTTAAAAATAGTTTTTAATTAATAATAATTAGATAATTAGTTATAAAAATAATTTTCTTTTCTAAAAGTTTCTTTTATCATTAGGTTTATAAAAATATCATTTTCATATTTTTAGGGTTAATATTGCTTTAGTTTCATTTTTTATTTTGTACGTCGCGTAGATTTTAATTTCGCTTTGGTAAAATCATAAAACAAAAACATCGGTTTAAAAATAGTGATAGCGTTTATTTAATAGATTTTAACTTTTAATTTCCTTTAATCTCCTCGTAGTTTATAAAAATCTCAAAAACCTTATCGATCACTATCCTTAGTGGTTATTCGACATCCGATTGTGTTTAACACGGTCATCCTCCGTGGACTTAACGACCCGGAATCCACCGTATTCTCGATCTTAAATTGCATTGGTGTGTGAACTGTTTTGAGTTTCTTACAGTTAGTCATTCACAAGTGACTAGCTTGCGTGAGATAACTTGACGGTTTCGCACCAATCACACTGTTTCCTAGCTTTCTTTCGTTTTTGCCTTTTAGCCTTCTTAGCACGTTTTTTAGCATTAACACTTTTCACAGAACAATCGACAGCATTAGGCAAAGCATTCATACCACATTCATGATAAGTAATAGAATTCAAGCAACCATCATTACAAGGTTTGCAAATAGTATCGAATTGAATTAATTACAAGACGCCTAGGGGCTAATACTAGAGTCAACACGATTCGCTTTATTAGGTTCAAACATAAAGTTCCTAGATTGTTCTTCTACTCTTTCAAGGCACATTCTTAGCTTGTGAGGTCCTATCATTCCTTGTATTGTCTTGAGACTTTGACCTGCTCCCTTTAATGTCACTGATTACTCTTGTAGAGGGAATGAGAACATTAGTTGGTTTTACTACTCTTTGCTTCACCTGTTCAGATGTGCTAGGATCTGAACTACATGCAGGCACACTAAGGTTCACTGTATTACCACTAGAATTGCTGGGATTTGAACTTCTAGAGTCCACACTAGAGATTGCCTTTTTAGCATTCACAGATCTGGAATCTGAGCTACTTGAAGGCACACAAAGGTTCACATTCAACACATTGGGCATCGAATGAATATCGTACTTGGCACTAGGCATAGAACATGGAATCAAAGGATTAACTCTCTCACCTAATGACTTAGGGCATATTGTGATTAAGCATTCTAGGATTTCTTGAGATCGTTTGGCATATAAGCATGCATGCCCAATTGCATTATCATGTGGTTTTTCTAACTTATCCTCTTCAATAATCTCACGCAGACATTCTAGGCAATCCTTAAGGGATGAGAAGTATGTTTGAATAGCAAGTTTGTTATTCCTGAGATGAGGAGGGACATATTTCACAGACAAAGCATATTTGTTATCCATTGGAACCTTTGGTCCATCATTCCCCCCATTGATCATTGGCATTTTCCCTTTTACACGGCTCTTCGATTCTCAATTTCCTTTTGTAATGAAGCTATTTGATCGTTATTTTTGTTACTGAGTGACCTTTATTGATTCAAATAACTCATTGAAATGACGTTTAACCTTTTCATTTTCTTCAAGAAAACTTTCGTTTTCTTGCTGTAATGTGTTTACTAAGTTTTGAAGATGAAACGTTTGGGAATTCTGAGAATCTAAAGGAGGAGGCATTTGGGATCCAGTCACATTCTTCTTTTCACCCTTCAATTGAGAAATTTGGGCTTTCAACTTTCTGATCGTGTTACAGTGAGCCTGAATCTGTTCATCTCGTTTGTTTAGTTGAAAAACTGCATCAAACTATGGAGCATCTGAGGATGTCTTGATATTTGAAGTTTTTACATTTTCTTTAAGATGTTGATATTTTAGTTGTAAATTAAAATGCTCAACCTCTAGCTTAGAAAAATGTTTAACCAAATTGTCGTGATCATCCGGTTCAATTTTCTCGATAGTTTAGAATTAGTCTTTTCAAGCTCAACGACACGATCATGGGAGACTTTCGAGCAAATGATAGTTCATGAAATTGAGAAGCATTAATGGAGCAATTTGTAGCGATGAAAACACATCTTGAGCAATACATTCGAAATCATGTTATCATTCGATGTATGCAAGTTCTTCCTCTCAATCTCATAATATTTTAATGCTCGCTCATAATCACTAACCTCAACTATCATTGCATCAAATTCCTTTTCCATTTATTTAATGTCCGAATTCATTCCTTTTAAGACTCTCAAAGTGATCCTTTAGTTGTTTAAAGAAAGGCATGACTTCAGGTTAAATAACATTCTTTAGTTTGCTCAAAACCTCTTTCTCCTTCAAGAATACCAGTGGTGTGATCCTTTTCTTGCAAGTTTTCTCAAAATCAACAAACAGTTGAAAGATAACATATTGACTGATTAAGGTCTTGCTTTTAGTGGCAATTGTTCTAGGAACTAGATGCATTGGTGTATTTGGAGGATACACAGTCGCTCTAGGCATTTTCCTAAGGGGGTTGGTTTCAACAATATTTTCAGCTTTCTGCTTATCTAAATCCATTTTCTAGAACACTTGTTCGGGAGTCAACAATGTCTGAGGCTTAAACTTGTTTAAGGCAATCCAATTTTCCTTTTTTTAATCATGGGGTGTGATGATTACTTTCTTTTCTTTACATTTTGGATCAGCTAGTTTCTTGTTCATATTTTCCCTAGTGATTTCATCGATTTTTATCTTCCTCCGAACACTCAACGCAACTAGGTTTCGCCTGGGTTTAAGGATTTCATTACCATCATAAATTACCTTATGTGCAATTCTAGCCTTTTAATGACCTCGGGATTGGGTTCCTCAACAAGGGCAATCTTTGTGTTTATCGCTTAAGACTCTATGCTTAGTGATCATGTGAAGCATCAAATGGAATTCCTTGTATGTACAACTTGTTTTCAATTTTGTTTTTCAAAGTTTTGATTAGAAAATCTTTCAAGAGTTTAGATTCCTTTGCATTAAATTCTTGCTTAAGCATTTTCACATTTTCTTGAAGTTCTTGTTTTGCTTAGCGCTTTAGAAAGCTTTTCTTGCAAGGAATTTAACTCTTGTTTCAATACTTCTTCTCTAAAATTACTTTTTCTAATGATTGTTCGCACTTGGTTATCCATTTCACCTTTCACGAGTTGTCAACTCAAACTTAGCACGTTGTTCATAAATGGCAACCCGTTCTTTATAGGCATTTAGTTCAGAAACAATAGAATCATCAGGGGTACATGCAGTGAATTCATCAACGACATAGTCATCATTGACTGCAGAAGATGCATTACTTGGTACAACCTTAATTTCACTTTGATTCACATATTGATCGTGTGGGACAACATTACTATTACCCATATTATCAATATCTGAGTCGTAAGTCTCAAAAGATTGTACTTCATGATGCATCTTTGCTCATCAAAGTCATCATATAGTTTTAATACCTCGAGATGATTTTGTCTTTGGATGGTCCAGTTGGTGGTGAAGAAGAGACCTTAGGAGAGACCATTGGAGAAATGCTTGCCATGAAAATTGTTTGTGCGTAAGGTCCATCATCAACATCGAATCGTATGCATCACAATCACCACTTGAAAAGCATTCGATGATTATGACCTATCTCTTGAATCGGTTGTTCATCAACATCGATCAAAGGTTTTGGCATTTCCTTGAAGAAGAAATAGTAACTCCTCTTCATCCAAAGTCGCTCCATTGTCTTGAGCTTGAACTAGCAACATCTTATCCTCTGAAGTACTCAAGATTCGTGGACGTTTTGGAGATGTGCGCCTTGAAATGTATCCTCACCACCACGCTTATAGCATTTGATCGGCTTAGCTTGACCTTGATTTCCATTTCTTCCCGATTCGATTTGCGGATAACCCTACCACCCACCTCTTCCCCGATCATCTTGCCTTTCCTGAATCGGTTGCACAACAATCTTCCCATCTCTGACAGTAGCTTGATTGTATGGGTTAGATGCTGTTCTGAGGTTGTTGTTGGTTTGTGGGAGAGAATTCATGTTTTGACTTATCATAAGTGCTAGTTGATTGATGAAGTTTCCTATGCCTGCATCAGCGTCAGCTTGTTTGAACATTGGATCAGGAATGAGTTTATGATTACCATTACCCAAAGGTACAACTTGAGAAGCTTTGGTGGTAATCCCAATATTTGAGTAAAAGGCAGTTGAATCATTTGTTGAGCTTGCTTCTCCCTGAGCTTTGAACTGATCAAGAATCCTCTTTTCAAACATGGCATGCCTCTCATTTTGAAGAAGGAAGGCATAGAGTTGCTCATAATTAGTATTCTTCAATCCTTTAGTAAATTTTTTTTTTTTTTAAAAAGGATTAAATTGGGTTTTTTTTTCTTTTCCCGGGGAAAATTTTTTTTAAAAGGGGGGTTTTAAAAAAAAAAGGGGGTTTTTTAAAATTTTAAAAAGGGGTTTTTTTCCCCTTTAAAATTTTTTTTTCTTTTTTAAAAAAATTTAACCCCAAAAATTTTTTTAAAAAATTTTTTCAAAATTTTGGGTTTTTGGAAAAATTTTTTTAAAAACCCAAAAATTTCCCAAAAAACCCCCTTGTTTTTTGGGAAAATTACTTTTTTAAAAAACCAAATTTGGGTTTACCCAAAAAGGGCCCTTTTTTTAAAAAAACGGTTTTCCCCCCCCCCAAATGGGGGGAAAAAATTTTCTTTAAAATTTTAAATTTTGGGTTTAATTTAAAAAAAATTTTTTTTGGGTTTTTTAAAAAAGGGTTTGCCCCAAAAACAAAAAAATTTTAAAAAAAAACCCAACCTTTTTTTGGGAAAAAATTTAAAAACCCCGGGGTTTAAAATTTAAAAGGTTTAAAAACCCCTTTTTTGGGGGGTTTTTTTTTTTTGGAAATTTCCCCTTTTTTTTTGGGGGTTTTTTTTTAAAAAAAAAAAAAGGGGCCCCGGGAAAAGGGAAAAACCCCCCGGGCTAAAAAAAAATTTTTTAAAAAAAATTAAATGGGGGGGGAAAAAAAAGGGAAAAAACCCCCCTTTTTGGGGGGTTTTAGGGGGGGTTCCCGGGGTTTTTTTTTTTGGGTTTTTTTTTTGGTTTTTTTTGGTTAAAAAAACCCAATTTCCTTTGGGAAAGGGTTTTCCCTTTTTAAGGGAAAAAAAAAAAAAATTTTTTTTTTTTTTTAAAAAAAAAAAGGGGGTTTTTTTTGGGGGTTACCCGGGGAAAATTGGGGAAAAATTTTTAAAAAAAAAAGGGGGGTTTTTAATTTTTAAAACCCCCTTTTAAAAAAAATTTTTTTTTTTTTTTTGGTTTTAAAAAAATTTTTTGTTTTTTTTTGGGTTTTTTTGGGGGTTTTTTTAAGGGAAAAACCCAAAAAGGAAAAGGGAATTGGTTTTTAAAAACCAAAAATTTTTTTAAAAATTTAAAATTTTAAATTTTGGGGTTTAAAATTTTAAAAATTTTGGGGGGGTTTTTTTTTTCTTTGGGCCCCTTTTATTTCCCTTTAATTTTCCCCCCTTTTAATTGGTAAACCCAAACTTTTTTGGGGTTTAACCTTTTAAAAAACAAGTTGGGTTTTTTTTAAAAAACCCCCCTTTTTAAAATTTGGCCTTTGAAGGGGGAAAAAACCCCCTTTTTTTTTAATTTTTTTCCCGGTTTTTTAAAATTTCCCGGGTTTTCCAATTAACCCAAAAACCCAAAAATTTTTAAAATTTCCCCAATTTCCAAAACCCAAAATTATTTTTTTTTTGGGTTTGGGTTTAAAAAAGGGGTTTTTTTGGGGGCCCCCCCTTTTCCCTTTTGCCGGAAAAAAACAAAAGGGTTTTGGGGGTTTAATTTGGAAAAAAAAAAAATTAAATTTTTTTAAAAAAAAAAAAAAATTTTTTTTTTAAATTTTTTTGGGGGCCCGGGGGGAAAAAACCCCCTTTTAAATTTTAAAAAACCCTTTTTTTCCCCCCCGGGTTTTTGGGGTTTCCCCAAAGGTTTTTTTCCCCCCCAAAAAAAAAAAAAAAAAAAAAAAAAAAATTCCCAAAAAAAAAATTAAAATTTCCCAAATTTTTTTTAAAAAAAGTTTAAAAATTTTAAATAAAAAAAAATTTTTTGAGTCCTTTTTTTTTTTTTAAAAAAATTTTTTTAACCAAAAAAAAAAAATTTTTTTTTTGCAAGAATTTTTCCAAATTTTTTTTTTAAAACCCCAAAAAAAAAATTTTTTTTCCCCAAAAAATTAAATTTTAAAAATTTTGGAACCCCCCCTTTTTTTTCCCCCTTTTAAATTTTCCCTTTTTGGGGTTTTCCAACAAAAAAATTTTTTTTTTCCCCCCTTTTAAAACCCCCAACCCAAAATTTTTCCCCCAAAAATTTCCCCAAAACCCCCCCTTTTTTTTTTTCCCCAAAAAAAGGTTTAAAAAAACCCCCTTTTAAAAAATTAAAAACCAAAAAAAAATAAAATTTAAAAAAAGGGGAAAATTTTAAAAAAAAAAATTTTTTTTTTTTCCTTTTTTTGGGTTTTTTCCCCCAAAAAAAAAAAAAAAAAACCTTTTTTTTAAAAAATTAATTTTGGGGGTTTTTTTTTTTTTTTTTTTTTTTTAAAAAAATTTAAATTTTTTTTGGGGTTTTAATTTAAAATTTAAAACCCCAAAATTTAAAAAAAAAGGGGGTTTTTTTTTTAATTTTTTTTTAAAAAAAAAGGGTTTTTTTTTTTGGGGGCCCTTTTGGGGGTTTTTTTAAAAGGGGTTTTTTTTAAAATTTTTTGTTAAATTTTTTTTTTTTTTTTTAAAAAATTTTTTTTTCCTTTTTGGTTTGGTTCAAAAAACCCCCCTTTTTTTTTTTTTTAAAAAAAAACCCCCCTTTTTCCTTATTTTTAAAATTTTTTAAAAATTTTCCCCTTAAATTTAAAAAATTTTTTTCCCCTTTTCCCCCGGGTTTAAAACCCCCCCAAAAAAAAAAAAAAATTCCTTCCCCTTTTTTTTAAAAAGGGAAAATAAATTTTTGGGGAAAAAAGGGTTAAAAAAAAAAAGGGGGAAAGGAAAAAAAATTTTTTTTTAAAAATTTTTTTTGGGTTTTTTTAAAATTTTTTTTTTAAATTTTTTTTTATTTTTTTTTAAATTTTAAAAACAATTAAATTGGAAGGGGTTTTTTTCTTTTTTCCCTTTTAATTTTTTAAAAAATTTTTTTTTTTTTAAAAATTTTTTTTTTAAAAAAACCCCCAAATTTTGGTTTTTTTTTGGTTTTAATTTCCTTTTTTTAAAAAAAAAAAAAAGGTTTGGGGTTTTTTTTTTTTTTTTTTGGTTTAAAAAATTTTTAAATTTTTGGGGGGGTTTTTTTTGGGCCCAAAAAAAATTGAATTTTTTAAATTTCCACCCAAATTTTTTTTTTTTTTTTTTAAAAAATTTTTAAATTTTTTTTTTTTTTTTAATTTTTTTTTTAAAAATTTTTTAAGTTTTTTTTTTTTAATTAAAAAATTTTAAAAAAATTTTTTTTTTAATTTAAAAAATTTAAAAAAAAAAAAATTTTTTTTTGGGTTTTTTTTTAAATTTTTAAAATTTTTTTAAAAAAAAAAAACCAAAAATTTAAAAAAGGGAAAAAATTTTTTTTTGGTTTTTTTTTTTTAAACCAAAATTTTTTTTTGGTTTTTTAAAAAAAAAAAAATTAAAATTTTATTTTTTTTTTTTTTTTTTAAAAATTTTTTAAAAAATTTTCAAATTTTTGGGAAATTTAATTTTTTTTTTTTTTGAAAATTTTGTTTTGGAAAAAAATTTTTTTAAAATTTTTTTAAAAATTTAAAATTTTTTTTTTCTTTATTTTTTAAAATTTTTTTTTTTTTTTTTTTTTTGTTTTTAAATTTTCAAAACCCTTTTTAAAAATTTTCCCCGGGGAAAAAATTTTAAATTTTTTGGGTTTTTAAATTCCCGGGCCCTTTGCCCGGGGGAAAAGGTTTTAAAAATTTTGGGGGGGGAAAATTTTTTTTTTTTTTTTTATTTTTTTAAAAAAAAACCCCCAATTTTGAAAAAAAAAAAAAAATTTTTTTTTTTTTTTCCCCCCCCAAAATTTTTTTTTTTTTTAATTTTTCCTTTCCCCCCTTTTTGGGGGGCCCCGGGGTTTTTTTAAAAACCCTTTTTTTTAAAAAAATTTTTTTTTCCCCTTTGGGGTTTTTTTTTAAAAATTTTTTCCTTTTTTTTAAAATTTTCCAAAAATTTTGAAATTTTTTGGGTTTTAAATTTTTTTCCCAATTTTAAAAAAAATTTTTTTTTTTTTTTAAAAATTTTAAACCAAAAAAAAACCCCCTTTTTTTTTTAAAATTTTTAAAAAAAAAAAAAAAAAAAAAAATTTTTTTTTTTTTAAATTTTTTTTTTTTAAAAGTTTTTGGAAAAAAAAAAAAAAAAAATTTTCAATTTAAAAAAAAAAAAAAATTTTTTGGGTTTTTTAATTTTTTAAAAAAAAATTTTTTTTTTTTTTTTTTTTTTTTTTTTTTTTTAAAAAAAATTTTTTAAAAAAAAAATTTAAAGTTAATTGTTTAAAAAAAAAAAATTTTTTTTTTTTTTTTTTTTTTAAAAAAAAATTTTTTTTTTTTAAAAATTTTTTTTTTTTTTGGAAATTTTTTTGTTTTAAAAAAAATTTTTTAAAAGTTTTTTAAAAAAAAATTTTAAATTTTTTAAAAATTTTTTTTTTTTTTTTTTTTTCCCCCTTTAAAATTGAATTTTTTTTTTTTTGGAAATAAAATTTTTTTTTTTTTTCCCCCCTTTTTCCCCCCTTTTTTTTAAAACCCCTTGGGGGGAAAAAAAACCCCTTCCAAATTAATTTTTTTTTTCCCCAAAAAATTTTTTTCCCCTTTTCCCCAAAGGGGGGGAAAAAAAAAATTTTTGGGCCCCGGGGCCCAAAGGGGGTTTTTTAAATTTTTTTCCCCTTTTTTTATTTTTTTTTCCCCCCCGGGTTTTTTTTTCCCATTTTTTTTAAAAACCTTTTCCCTTAAAATTTTTTTTTCACCCCAAATTTTTCCTTTTTTAAAAATTTTTGGGGTTTTGGGGTTTTTTTTAAAAAATTTTGGGGTGGTGGGGGTTTTAAAAAGGGTTTTTTTTTTTTTTTTTTAAAAAAAAAAAAAATTTTTTAAAAAAGGGTTTTTTTTCCCCTTTTGGAAAATTTTTTTTTTAAAAAGGTTTCCCAAAAATTTTAAAAAAATTTTTTTAAAAATTTTTTTTTAAAAAATTTTTTTTTTTTTCCCCCAAATTTTAAATTTTTTTAAAAAAAAACAAAAAAAACCCCCCCCCAAAATTCCCAAAAAAAAAAAATTTTTTTTTGGTTTTTAAAAAATTTTTTAAAAAAAAAAAAATTTAACCAAATTTTTAAAAAAAAAAATTTTGGTTTAAAAAAAAATTCCAAATTTTGATTTTTTTGGGGGGGAAAAAAAATTTTAAAGGGGAAAAAAAAAAAAAAGGGGGGTTTTTCCCCAAAACCCTTTTTAATAAGGGGGTTTAAAAAATTTTTTCCCAAAATTTTAAATTTTAATTTGGGGAAATTTTTTAAATTAAAAATTTTGGGAAAAAAAAAAACCAAAAAAAAAAAAAAATATAAAAAAGGTTTTTTTTTAAATTAAAAAAAAAACCCCCCAAAAAAAATTTCCCTTTTAAAAATTTTAAAAAAAAAGGTTTTTCCCAAAAAAAAAATTCCCCGGGAAATTTTTTTCCCCCTTCCAAAAATTTAAAAAATTTTTTGGGTTTTTTCCCCAAATTTAAATTAAAATTTTTTTTAAAAAATTTTTTAAAAAATTTAATTTTTCCCAAAAAAAGGGAAAAAAAATTTTTTTGGGGGGGGAAAATTTTTTTTTTTTTAAAACCCCCCCCCTTTTTTTTTTTTTTCCCCCCCATTTTTTTTTCCCCCTTTCCCCTTTTCCCAACCCAAAAAAATTTTTTTTTTTAAAAAAAAAATTTTGGGGGTTTTTCAAAACCCCCCCCCGGGAAAAAAAATTTTGGGTTAAAAGGGGAACCCCCCCCAAAAAAAAAAAGGGGGGGGAAATTAATTTATTTTTTTAACCCTTTTTTTTCCCTTTAAAAATTTTCCTTTTAAATTTAAACCAGGGTTTAAAAAAAAAAGGGGGTTTTTTAATTTTTTTTTTTTTTTTTTAAAATTTTGGTTTTTTTTAAAAAACAAAATTTTTAAGGAAAATTTAAAATTTTGGGGGGTTTTGTTTCCCTTTTTTGGAAAAAACCCCCCTTTTTAAATTTTTTAAAAATTTTGGGGGATTGTTTTTTTAAATTAAATAAAAATTTTTTTTTTGGGGGGAAAAAGGGGGAAAGGGGGGTTTTTTTTTTTTTAACTTTTTTTTTTTAAATTTTTTTTTTTAAAAAAACCCCCAATGTTTTAAATTTTAAAAAAAAGGAAAATTTTTTTTTTAAAAAAAAATAAAAAAAAAAATTTTTTTTTCTTTAGGTTTAAAATTTAGTTTAAAAGGAAAGGGAAAAAATTTTTAAGGTTTAATTTTTTAATTTTAAAAAAATTTTTTTGGAAAAAACCCTTTTTTTCCCTTTTTTTTTTAAAAAAAATTTTAAAAAAATTTTTTTTTTTTTAAAAAAAAAATTTAAAAAGGGAACCCCTTTTTAAAAAAAAATTTTTTAAAAATTTTTTTTTTTTTTTTTTTTTTTTTTAAAAAAAAAAAAAGGGGGGCCAAAATTTTTTTTGGGGGGGAAAACCTTTTTGGAAAAAAAATTAATTGTTTTTTTTTTTAAAAGTTTTTTTGGGGGGGGGGTTTTTTTTTTTTTAAATTTTTTTTTTTTTTTTTTTTTTTTTTTTTTTGAAATTTTTCTTTTCCTTTAATTTTTTTTTAAAAATTTTAAATTTTTTTTTTTTGGGGTTGTAGTTTTATGCATGGGTTGAATACCACGTGTCAATTAAATTTTTGTACGAAATTTTGGTGTGTCCAGATATCAAGTGGTTATATAATATGTAACCATTAAACTTATAATTATGTAGTAATCGTTGATATTTGCATCGACACTAGCGGTGGTTGCAGCGACACAAGCAGTGGTTGCATCGACTGTAGCAGTGGTTGCGTATTTACATATGAACATACTCAAGAATTTGTTCAAACCCTGTAGCCTCCTTTGGTTTTTCCAAAAATGCAACCATGTTGTGAGTTGCAGCAGAATACTTGGGCACAATTGATGTTTATTTCGGAATTGATTGCAACAGATTGTTAGGGGTTGCGAATTATGTTGTGTGTGGGTCTAAACTATGTTTTACGCTAGCAGTTGTAACTCTTAATTGAGTTTTTATCCCCAATTGAATCGAAATTAATTTGTACTTTCAAAGCAACAGCTTTTAACATTTGTAGCAGCTTGTTAGTATTTTTGGCGATTTATCCCTAATTGTGCTCTTCTAATTATGTCCTTTTTAATGATATAATAAGGGTTATTATTTTAATATATAAATAAGCATCCAACTTAACACGTCATCATCTTCTATTATCGAGACACAAAAATTCTTACTACCAAATTATTAGCATTGTCTCTTTGGCATGCATTGACAAGTTGGGCAGAACCCTAAATAAGTACCCACCCACAATATGACTTTTCTAACTAAATAAAAATTCATTTTCATATTAGTACTTTAGTAGTAAGTTTTTTGTAACGTGACTTACTATGTCGCACTGAAAAGGTTTTAAAATGTACCTTTTTGAGAGGTCATTTAAGGCCTTATTTGATCACTTTTGTATCCATTATTACTTAATATCGTTCCTTTTCACTTTTTAGGTATCTTGAAGGCAAAATGCTGGAATGACACTTATTCGGACGTAAAAGCGCGAATATACGAAGAAAATGGCCAAAGTCAAGAATCGAGACACCAGTCTTTGGAACCGAAAGGGACGGCGTTAGGTGTTATCTGCGACGCCGTCGCATCACTTTTGACGGCTCAAGAGTCAAATTGCTTATTTACAAGTGACGGTGTCGGTTTTAAAAGAGTAGGTCGTCGCAACTCGCACGGCCTAGATTTGATCCGCACGACGCCGAGATCGAAGGGACGGCGTCACAAGTATAAGGTGACGCCGTCGCCAAGACTAACGTGCCAAGACGAAACCCTAATGATGGCGACCGACGGCGTCCACAAATCAATGGTGACGCCGCATATGTAATCTTATATATAGAATCCGAATTTTTTAGTTTGAGTGTGTAGTATTTTGGGTAAAACCCTAAACGAACCAAGGCTATCTTGTACAAGATTTTAGGGTTCCAAACCTTATCTTACATCAAGATAAGTGTTTTAATTCATAATTTAATTATGTCTTCAATTACTTGTGTGTATGCTTGCATGTTCCCCATGTCCGGCTAATTTACTTGTGTGTTTGCTTAGGGAATATGAAACTTAATTATTGAATATTGATTGGTTGTCTCTTATCTTAATTGTTAATGATCTAGTAAGATAGGTCATCCGCTGTGTAGTTAATGCTTGATTAATCTTTGTGAACCTTAGTTTATAATACCTAGAGTTGTTGTAGGCTAAACCATCCGAAGAGTACCTTAGAGTTAAAGTTTATAAATCCTAGAGACATTGTAGGCGATAACCTTTGGTAGTTTCAAAGAGTTAGGGATAAACGCATACCCTACGACCTTAGACACACAACGCGATTAAGAATAAGGACGTGACAATTCAACCATCAATAGGAGATAATTAAGGAGTAATAAAACCTAAGTAAACACATCTTTAAACCATCAAACGAGCACACAATAATTAGACATAGAATATCCTCACCACTAGATTAGATAGTTAGATAAGTAGAGTAATCGGTAGAAATACCAAAACCCCAACCGAACCCCGAGATTCGTGACCTTTCCATTTCCTAAAAACATAAAAGATAAAAATAATCTTCTCAACCCCAACCTTAGCGTAGTAACTTCTCACCGGCATTCCTAATCCCTAGAGAACGATATCAATTCCGTGGCTTACCCTAATACTACACTACAATGATTAGGTTCACTTTGCTGGGGTGTTGAAAAACTTGCTCGACGAAAAGGAAGTTCCTTTGACCCCAAACACGCTGCGTAAGCGTATCACGCACAAAGTTGAATGACTACACAAAATAATATATACTAGTAACATTCCACAAATATATACAAGTAACATAAAAAGGACCAGATCCATAGGTTAACATGACATACACAGAGTATACAAGATGAGATAAGTGACTCCAAAATGTAACAACGATCCCCTAATAAACAAAAGGCACCACCCAATGTAAGCAATACATATCACATCAAATCTCCATTGACTCCAACTTTTCAATGAAACCATTCGACTCTTTAACACTGCATGTTTTTAAACAAAGAATCGAAGTTTGGAACTCTCACCAGCTTCCTCATTTTGCATCCTTAGAGGTGATTAATAGTTGGCAACGAACAATCCAACCCGCGATAAAAGCTTTACTTCCGCTATCATTAGCGGCTACGGTTCACACGGCCCCAATTTCAATAGCTTTCCTCCTATGATCCGCTTCATCACATAAAGCAACATCCAATTCACCCTATAGTACGTGATCGTAATATCTTTTAACAACTTTGAACCACCAACCATTGGTAATTCATCACAAAAAATCATGTCAGTAGACATTGTTAGACTAAAGATATTTGGGATACTTGTTATGTTTGTTTTTCTAATACTCTCACTAATAGAGATAACAAAAAGTGTTTTTGTTACATATATAATCAGCAAACACAACCGTTATCGTCATCTATTATCTAGACACAAAAATTCTGACAAACTATTTTGTGTTATTGGGCAATTTCGTTTGTACCTGGAAACCGCCCAATTTGCAACTGGGCAACTAAATGCCATAATTGGGCAATACTTCTTGTACTATCGGCAACCATAATTCTTAACCATATGATCATAAATGATAGACTTAACAACATAAACCTAACAACACTAAGTTGGGCATGAAGCACTATCTCATGGTTGGCAAGATAAACTCATATTTTTAAAGGCAACAAACATTCATAACAAAAGTAACCATACATCTAAGGCATAAAACTAACACACTATCTCATGGTTGGCGGCATAAACTCATATTTTTAAAGGTAACAAACATTCATAATTGTGCAACCATGCATCTAAGGCATGTGTTGTGTTGTATTGCGATATAATTGGTTCTAAGGCATTTGTTTCCTTATTCTTATTGGCTAAAAAATGTGTGTGATTTCCTAGTGGGTAAAACATCAATTAAAATAGAACTATTAAGAGAAGGGTTCATGGATTAAATAAAGAGTTTCTCTTTTCCTTCTCGTGACATTTCCAGCTTGAGTTCCACACCCTCCTGTAATGATCTTTCATTTCCTTGTGCACTACCCCTTTTCTCCGATCCGAACCCTCTTTCGCCGTGATAGAAACGCTTTGTTAGCTTCCTTCTTTTGAAAGGTGTTGCACAGGTGCAACGCATGTCAGCGTCCTCTTCCTGCCATACCATGTTTTTGAAATAAAATTGTGACAAAGCTTGTTGCTTGTGCACAATGTAGACGTCCATGGATCCATTCTCATCCGCAAGGTCATACATTCGTCGAACGTCATTGTCTGTGTGCAACAATATTAAACCATCTTCGAGTGCCTTGTTTTGTGCACCATAAAATAAAGCTCATTTTCCCCCTCCAATATCATTGAAAACATGATCAAGCACCCTGGTAAATGCACCCCTGGTGGAGCTAAAACACCGGACATCGCAAAGCGACCACCTACATAGCGGAGTGGTGAAATTCAAATTTCCGTTGCAGTGAACTTTAAATATGACTTCTTTGTTTTTGCCATGTCCTATAAAACATAAACCCAAATAACAATTATAATCAAGCACTAGACTTAAAGGGTATACTAACCATACCTATAAAACATAAACCCTAATAACAATTTCAATAACTTTGAATTGAATAAATATTTAATAATAGAATATAAAATATAAAGTCGCATGATTATTTATATTCATGTGCTCTCTATAAATATATGAGCGAATAAGGTAACAAAGTACAAACCTGAGAGTACAACAAACCCGATTTGTTTATAAAAAGAAGAAAAGGACAACGATTTTTTATTTGGATTCTTCATGAAAGTGACCTAGGGTATAAGAAGGAATGTAAGGATGTTGATTGTTGGGACGATAAGGATAACGATGTGTGGTTGGGACCATAAAAGGATAAGTGGTGTGTGGGGTAAAAAGGTTTATGTGTTTGTCATTCTAGGTCCCTCTTGTATATTACAACTGTCACACTATAGACTAAAAACTGCTAGTTCAAGTTAGGACTGCTAGTGCTGAAGACCATATAATATAAACGTGTTGTTACTAAATGTTGTCTAAGGTTTCAGAATAAATACTTAAAACTACTATTACATGTTAGTACTGCTAGTGCTGAAGACCAAATAATATAAACGTGTTGTTACTACATGTTTTCTAAGTTTACTGCTGCTATTACAAATATAGGGATGCTTAACGTTACAACCTGTTTGTGTACAATATAGGCATGTTATCTTGGCGAATGAACTAAGGCGATTAATTGGGTAGGTGTGTGTGTAAATGTGGGTATTTAATGCCGCTATCCTTTATAATAAGAAAGCCAAACGGGAAAATTTCAATGTTGGTGACCTTTTATTTGACTACTCATGTTAATTGAATAGGTTAGAAAGAGTGTGTGTTACTCTTCAATTAAATTCTCCTACCAACTAGTATGGCACACCATTCAAGTATAATAAATGAAGAGAAAATACGAGATGGTTATGTTAGTAGACGTTCTTATATAATCCGTGAATGATATTCTTTTCTTTATAACATCAAACAAGTTTCACCATGGCTGAGGAAACCGGTTGTGAAATGATATGCATTGGGTGCTGGCTGGAAAGACTTTTTACATGATGACATGTCCAATGATCCACCTCTCGGATCAGGTTACACAAGTCAAAGTGGTGACGATACTATGAAACTCATTCTTGAATTGACGGATAGATGCACAACTATGGAGTCAAAGATCACTGGTCTTCAAAATTTGACAACTACTAAGGCTGAAACAATCAGGAGGTTGAAGCACAAGGTAAGTGTTTTGAGAGACTAAGAAGGGCAAAGGTGAAGAAAACGGAAAGAAAGCAAGCTCCTTTGGAATCAAAGTTTGGAGGATGCATCTAAACAAGGGAGGTGAGAGTACAAATTCGGGAGGCATTGGTAGATTAGGATTCGGATAGTGGAGACAAAGGTGAAGGTTATTTGGTGACCGACATGGAAGGTAAAAAGCGGTAATAGATGATTCTTGAAAGGTTGTAGTTGAAGAAAGGAGAAGGAAGTGGTGCGAGCAACCATCGCCGGTGTTGCCGCATCCATCGCTAGTATTGCAGAACCACCGCAGACAACCAATCTTGCTATTATTCTACCCATCGCCGATTCGGACGTTTTCACCGCAGAGGCAACCACTGCTACAATTATAACTATCGCAATAACACCAACACCAAAACCAAAAGAGGCTAAGAATGAGATTGCCATACAATTTCTCAACCTAAAGCAATCTCACCCTATCCCTGCACCTAAACCTATTGCTAAGAGTCTAAACATTGGTGAACCTGTGCAGAAAGCTGTAGTTACTGAACCTGATATTGGAAAGGGTAAAGGTATTGCAGAGCCAACTTTGGTATTTGAAAGTACAGAGGAGCAGATAGCTTTTGATGAAGAATTTGCTAAAAGATTACATATGGAAGTAAATGCTAAAGAAATTGCTAAAGAAAAGGAAAGTGCAAAGCACGAAGAAGCCTCTAAACAAGTTGTAGAAGAGTGGAAAATGGAATAGATATAGTTTACCCTACATAATTATCAAAAGTAGTTCAGTTTACTCGTAATGATTAACTTAGCTTCATAGTCCTAAAAAGGGTCAACAAAAATTAAAAATAATTCAGCCCATAGAAGGAATCTATACCAACGTCGTAAATAATTGCATAGATGATGCATATAAACCCTCCTTATTAGTCTACAAACTTCCACTAAATTTTTTAATGAACCAAGTAATGTTATATACTTAACTAACGACATCTAAGGTATTATACCCTACATAATTACGAATCAGACAGACATAAAAAAGAGCAATGTATTATAAAATATAATTAACACTTATCTAACATAGGTATTAATCGAATAACAACAACGATTTATTATAACATAGAACCAATTGAAAATAAATCATATGTAATAAACAACGAGAAAAATATTTACGTACCATATTTGGCCACATTTTTGAAAAAAAACATGATCAATCGAATGTGGTTTGCAATCAACACTGTAGCTTTCTAGATGGTGACATAACTGACGTTACAAGAAAGAGAGGGGCTGACGAAGAAGACGGTTTGATTTGTGAAAACAGTAAGTAAGAATGCTTTTGTGCGAGAAGAAAAAACAGAGAAAAATGGTAACTATGGATGTTTTTGTGCGAGTAGGTATTGGAATTTGAATAGAAATGTACTGTACTTTCACTATTCAAATGTGTACTTTCTATGTAATGTAAAATGACAAAACAACCCTTTTTAAAATATATAGTTGCCCAAATTTTTTCATTCGCCAAAACAATACCTTATTACATACGGGACACTTGTCACAATGTCGATGAGTTGCCTAATGCCAGTGGTTGCCGTCGGTCCATTTGAAATTAAAAAAAAAAAAAAAAAAAAAAAAAAAAGGTGGTCCGAAAAGTGATTAGCCTCGTGCGCGGGGTCATTTGCCTCATTTTCCTTATTTTTATAGGAGTCTATAGACTATATATATACATGGGTATTTACCCAGCCGTTTTTGGCGTTGTACCATCCCATATTATTTAAAGACTCTGGGATTGGAGAAAGGGTATGTTTTGTGAGAAGCATGAGAAGACCCTTTTTTTGTGAGAAGCATGTCACTGTTTTTGGCAATAGATAACATTTATAAAGAAGTTGTTGTAGTTTTTTTTTTTTTAATGTTTGTATTTCTGTTTTACTTGGGATCCCATAGGAGATCTCGATAAATAAGATACCATTAATTAATATCAAGCATCGTTATAAAAAAAATTCTAAGCATATTATGCTAGCTATATGATTTACGGTCTGGATATCACTTAAACATATTAAGTAGATTAGTAATGAAATAATGGACAAATATCTCAATGTGCGCTGGGATGATATTGGTATTAGTGATTATCTGAGATTTTTTTATATGTTCTATATATACGGGTGTAGTTATACGTTACTAAGATTGAGATTTATAAATTAAGTTGACTAGAAGGGTACCCGCGCAATGCGGCGACGGGTACCCGATAACTATTTTTGTGGCGAGCAAATGTTTTTCATTTTAAACCTTCTTTTCATAGCATGTTCCAAATACTTTGTAACGTAGTAGATATATGTTTTCAAAAGTAGAACGTCAAAATTATTAATAGTGTAAATAGTTAGCAATTTTATTTTTCAAATTTTATTATTAAATTGGTGGTTATAAATTTAGTGAGATTTTTAATTTTATAAATAATTATATTAAAATATACTATTATTGCGGGGGGTTACTATATAGTTTTAATGAGACTTAAATTATTAAATTTTACATTAATTTTCTAATTTTCCTTTTATAGTAATGTTTTTGTCTTAAAATTTTAAGACTTCCTATAGAAAGTCCCAAATACTTTATAATGTAGTATAGATAATTTCATTTGACATGAGACATGGAATCGCACTTCATATAAAATAATATGTGTTGGAATTATATATCATGACAATCAAATAAATAATCACAAATCATCAAAGAACACATGCGAAAGCGTATATAATGTATTAACGAATAATTAATTAACATAAAAGAATATGCGTACCTTTTCTTGATTCTAGCTGAACAAGAATCAAATTCACAAACTAGCAATGGAAGAACCCTGATTTGATTTAATTAGGATTATGTGAATTACCCTCACCGTTTTGTAATTCAATCCAAGAATAATAACAATATTGTGTTATTTCCACTTTTTGTACACACGCATTAAACCGAATTAAAGTAATGCTAGTTTTATCAAACCAAATAACTTAATGTGGAAAAGAGTATGGATCGATCCCTTTGAATGGGTGTCGACCGGTTTTAGAGCAAAACACACACAAAACAGTTTTAGGTTTAGCTTAATGAATACAAGAGATAATTTACAAACACCATAGGTTTTGTATATATACTCAAATAAACTTGGTGAACAAGTTTGAGTCAAGTTGGGTTGGGTTTCCTTTTCTCCTTGGCCGATCGGTTTCATTATCCCACAAGGGATTGCGGAACCTTCCCATCTTTTGCAATTTAGTCCTTTTCCAAATACATCTAACGCCCTTTAGTCAATTACATTAATTACTTAACGTCCGTTAGTTATTCCGTTTAATAAATAAATGAATACAACATTTATATTTAATTATTTAACTTTAATTCTCATACGTAAAGTGTGCAATCCCGTGGTCTCGAGTTCGATCCTAACTCACGTCTACTAATTTCGATCCATAAAACTAACAACTCCCACTTGGATATATCTTAATAGAGTGATCACATCGGTTAGCGTCTAGCAACACTTCGATGCCTCTAGTACGACTCGAGCAAGGCTCCTGGAAAACCTTTTAATGATTTCTCATTATTATTATCCTTTTGTTTCTAATACAATGTTAAATAAAGATATGGAATTAAGTCATTCTTTATAAAACTATTTTGTTTCTTATTGTAAGTGATTGACCAAGATTACCAAATCTTCTAAACATATTTAGGGAGATTTTGGGTGCAAGACAAACATCTTGTCAACCTACGAGGGCCCAGAAGATTAAACTCAAATAAATTTAATGGAACAAATTTATATTAACTACAAGAATAACCCATAAACTTTGTAACATTTCGAAAACAACCCTTATGACTACCGATTACACGATAGCGTTAAGTTGCTTCACGTAATGCACTACATTTATGATGATTATCCGTATCTCAAGTCCGAGGATAACTATTCATAATTTACTTATAACAATATCCACAAAGTAAATTATGTAGTTGGGATAAGTCCTATATTCAATTCATTGAATATCATCCGAAATTGGTATGCATTCTCCTCAATATACTTTCAAGTATATTCTACCACATCTCTCAGATTTGGCTTAGTTTAATGATACTCCCATATCATTAATCGACAACGGACATTTAGAATAACTTAGTTACTCACGGATTAAACATGCAAATATAGGACAAAAATATTATAAATGAAAATAAACATAATCTAAACTTTATTTAATCAAAATAATAAATGTTTTACAATATCCTTTATCCAAATACTAATCACGCTTATGCATGAAACTATTAGCTAAACGAAGTCCAATTTCATTGGCAAGTCCAATAAGCTTGTCTTTAGCTAAAGCCTTAGTGAAAGGATCACTAAGTTATCATCCGTGAACTTTCAATATATTAATTTCACCTTCACGGACTTGTTCCGAACATAGTGATACTTCGTAGAAAATGTCCGGTGCCCTTCATGACTCTAGGTTCATTGGAAAATATGATTGCGTGAATTGTCACAATACATATCAATAGGCGATTCAATTGAAGGCATAACACCAAGATCCGAAATGAATTTCCTAATCCAAACAACCTCCATTGCAGCTTCCGAGCAACTATGTATTCACTGTTGCAAACATCGCAATCGTAGTCTCGCTTCTTGCTCTTCCAACAATCGCTCCTCCATTGATGACAAAGACATAACCCCGTCTCGAGACTTCAGATCATCTTTATCACACCGCCAGACGCATCACAAGAATCAGAACACCAAGTTACGTATGCGGATTTCCTCCATACACTAAAACATATCTTTTGTATTCCTAAGATACTTGGAATATGTTTAATGACAATCGATGAAGTTCACCGGATTCTCGTTGATATCGATCGGTCATGTTTTGAGCGAACGCCACATCCGGCCTTGCATCTCACAACATACATAATAGATCGTCTGTAACCAAGCATAAGGAACTTTCGCATGCGTGCCACCTCGGCAGTGTTGAAGCCCACATATCGCTACATAAGCCATGCTTTACTTCCATCGCAAATATCCTTTATTGGAATTTTGCATATTGAATCTCTTCAATATTTTATCAATGTAAGCTTTGACTTAAACCAATTAACCGCTTTGACCTATCTCGGTAGATCTTGATTCCCGAATGTATGCTTTTCCTAAATCCTTCATGGAAAAACACTTCCCAAGATATGCCTTAACATTTTGCAAACTTAGAATGTCTTTTCCCATAATCAATATGTCATCGACATAAAGAATTAGGAAAATTACATCACTCCCACTAACTTTGGGATATACACATGGCTCATCAAGATTTTGAATAAATCCATACCTTTTGATTTCTTCATCAAATCTCTTATTCCATTGCCTTGATGCTTGCTTTAATCCATAAATGGACCTTTGAAGTTTGCATACACGGTTTGGAAATTGTGGATTCACGAACCCCTCAGGTTGCTTCTGTTGGATCGATGTACTCTAACCAAACTAACTTAACTAGCTTGTTTAAGGTTTAATAACCTCGGATAAATCCTAAGTTATTAACAATGAAACACGATTAATCTTTATTAAGTACGCGAATTTACTCAATAAATCTAAGAAGAATAACTTTAGTAACTCTAAATCGCTTCTTATGCGATACTTCAACAACACTAATAATATCGAACTCTTTAAACTCTAAACAACTTTGTAATCGTAAAACTCTAAGACTTGTGAATTGCACTTCTAATACCAATCTAGAGGTCCTTTTATAGGCTCAAGGATAACCCTAGTTGGTTTACAATTGTATCCTTGTACGACAAGTAATCTAATCTAGAATTACAATACTTTCCATAAACGAATAAATGCTTCTTTAGCTCTTGCGACTTTGACCTTCATGTGCGATACTTTGACTTTATCATTAGCGTACTTTGACTCTTTGACTTTCTCCAGTTCTTTGCCGTTCTGCGGTCCTTTGTAAATCTTCAGTACTTTAAATATTTAGCACTTTCATATCCCAACAATCCTCCCCTAACTTGAATTCTACTCGATTGACTTCAAGTTCCTTTATAGTTTAATCTTTCACTTTTCCAAATTCAAGGATTGATTGTCTTTGTCTTTGGATTGTAGTTTCGCACTTTATCAAAGTATCTTTAGTCTTTACAAAGATCATCCAAGAAGCTCCATCTTTTCAAAGAACACAAAGAACATATGACCATTTGTACATTAATTCGGTTTAAGTTGCATACTATTCTCATCACTTCCGGTGTGTTAACTCATGAGAGGTGAATCATTGAAAATTAATGGATTTTAGTCTCTTTACCAAAGCCATTAACTTTGGAGTAGCCAAATGTTTTGGTGTTTAAGACCATGGTACATTGATAACCATATGATTTTAGCAAATCACCACTATCAATGATTTGATTTGTCTTTACCAAAAGTCGCACCCTTTTGGAATAGTTAGTTCTTTATCTAAAGGTGAACTAATTACCAATAATGGTTTTCCACGCCCTTTACCACAAGCCATTTTCTTGTGGGCTAGCCAACTCTTCACTTGAGCAGATATGGTGAGTTGATTACCATACAACTTATTAGCAATTTGTCAACTAAAAATGGATTTGAGATATCTTTACCAGAGCCGTTTGCTCATGGATTAGTCAATCCTTTTGTAACCATGGTGGATTGATAACCTATAGATGTTACCATCTCAAAAACCATTTATCAAACCTTTGTTTCAAAATATTTATTACTTTAGCAAAAGGTTTATTCTAAAAATTATTTAACTGGTTTTATGTCTGCAAACAGTACTTTTATGAAAGTACTGTTTGATCAGCAGTACTTTGAATAAAAGTACTGATATATCAAAAAGTATTTACTCAAATAAAGTTTATACCAGTTATTGATCATCCTCAGCAATAGTAGTCCAGTTAATAAACAGATTGATGACCATAAGAGCAGTTTCATTATCTTCTTCTACCTCCATTCCATGCTCCAACATCCTGCTCATAAGTTCAACGGTGAGAGGATACCTACGTGTGCAAACATATGGATCATAGTCCCATTTTCCACTCTAGAACATGAACCCAGATTCTTCAAAGAATCTCCAATGACAATCTCCAGCTCTCTTGATCTTTCCAAATATCATCATTACTCTGTTCTTCAGCTTCCCATGCAGTAGTAAGATCTCAAGTAGTACTAGGCCAATTCCTTCTAAAGGATGATGTTCAAAATAGTCTCTCACCAAGTGATATAAATGGAATAAATCCACTCACAATTGCATGTAGAACATCCCATAGCCTTTTAAACACCTTGAAGCTTTCATCATCTCTGTGGAACCTCATATAGCTTCCTTCTTTAGATTCTACAACTTCAAAACTAGCAATCTGAGATCTGTTCATCTTCATATCAGCATCTTCTTTTGAATAATCAAAATCTACTACTCTGAGATAGTTCTTTAATTCATCCTTAGTAGCAGTCCTTAGCTCGATTTTCTCTTTCTTTGAAAACCGCACATCTTCAACATCGCTTTTCCTTTTCTTTTCAAACTATTCTTTCTTTCGACTTCAAGCAAGCGGCTTCATCTTTATAATCTTTGATGCTTGCAACATCTTTCTTGTAAGCTTCGTCTCAAAGATCGTATAATCTCTTCATGTTAATATAGTTAAACCACAGAATCCCTTATACCCTCTAGCTTTCAAATAAGCCATCATAGCATTCCTTTCTTTTGCAAGATTTAGTCTTCTAGGCATAAAGGCAACAGGAGTTGGTGAATGTAGAGGTTCAGCATCTGGTTCAGCATTCAGCTCTTCATGTAACTTCCTAGCTACTTCTTCATCAAGTGCCTCTTCATGAGTAACTTCACCTATACTTCAACATTAAGCTCTTCTTGGACTTTCCTAGCGCTTCCTCATTCCTAGCAATTTCAATTGCTCTAATCTCTAAGGTTAGCTTCTTCTTTTAACTTCTACCAAAATGCCCTTTCCTTTGTCTTTAGGATCTATAGCAGTTGAGATGTCCTTGTTTGTTCTTCCGCAACTTGAAATAGTAATGACCTTGGCCTTGATAAATCATGTAGAATAGTTGCAACCAGCTCATCATCACTTGCAGTCCTTTCAGGCACTTCTGGTATAGTTGTTGTTGAAGGACCAGCTTCTTTTCCAAAATCTAAAACTCTAGGAGTAATTAAGTCTTGTCTGAAGGTTCCATGAAAAACAGTACTTTGTTGTTCAGTACCTTGATCTTCAATAACCATTTCTTCCGTACTTTGAGGTTCAGTCCTTTCATCAGTACTTTCAATATTAACCAGTTCTTCAGTACCTTGAGATCCATTCTCCTTGTCATCTTCTTTCTCCTTATCATCTTCTTTCAATTTCTGTTCTTCTAATTTCCTCCCCAAATGGATAGAAGATGATTTAAGAACCTTTTTGCCCTTGGTTTTCTTCTTAAACTCCCTAACAGGTCGTCCTTGCCTTCTCTGAGATTTGACCCATAAGCGATGATGTTGAACTAATGGCCAGACAAAATTCTTGAGTCTCCTAAATTTAGTCTTCAACTTGTGAATCTCTGAAGCTTGATCTTCAAAAGATTTCTTTAACCGTGTCAATTCCCTTGTTAATGCATAATTATTAAGAACTTGACCTTCGGACTCCATAGAAACTTCATCTCCTTCAGAATGTGAGTGAATTTCATGTTGAGATTCGCGTAGAGATGGTGGAGGTGTAACAGCAACATGTTCTTGAGCATCAAGATTTCTCGAGAGGCGGACTTGTGATGCAAGACTTGTGTGCCAAGACTTGGTGATGTAGATCTTAGAAAGCAAGACTTTGAGTTGCAAGACTTTGTGAAGCGAGACTTGTGCGTAATCAGACCTTCACTTTCTTCATCCTCTCCACTTCATCACGCATGCCTTGAACAACTTCCATCATAGTAGTAGTCAATGGAGTATCTCCACCTCTGAACAAATCACTTCTCCCAGCCATAAACGTAAATATTTTGGCTTGTTGCACAATAACGGGTAACAAGGCAAAGGGTTTGGGTATATCACCAACCGCTTGTTGAGGAAAACTGTACAAACCTTGGGTACATCAACCATTTTGACCCGGATGATATATGTGAAAGCATCCCATCCGAATTAGCCTTGAAAAGTTAAAACTCGTTTGTAGCTAATCCAACCACTGCAGTGCAATATTTGATCCAAATTGCTCCCAAGAAGTACTTTTAGCACTGATGCAATGGAGCAGTACATGAATCAAGAACTTCCATTGAGGACAGAATAATGCTTTCTTGAACGTTTGTTCTGTCAAAGGCCCTTCATAGCCAAGATCTCTAAACGTATCCCAAATCAATTGCTTGTCAAAGCGAATAGCCCCTTCATCATCTCCAAATAACAAATCTTCACGAATAGAGGTCTCTATAATCTTCACAGTCCTTCCAGCAACTGTAGATCGAATATAATATTCATCCTCTTCCATATTATCTCTAGCATTAGCCCAAAACTCTGGAATCCAGGGCTCAATGATATCCGGCTCAACTAAAAGAGCATAACTGATTGGCGACCCAGTAAGATAATCTATTATGTCATGAAAAGCCACATTCGCCTCAGTTTTGTCTAAATTAGCCACCATATTGTGCTTTGAAACAGTTAATCGATTCGCCATTGATGAATAAGTGAGCACAATGAAAATATATTATCGAATAATAAAGAGATGGTGAATGGTAAGATAAGTAAGGAAAGTATTCAAAGTATCAATATTAGAGGAAACTCGGAAAGTAGTTATATATGGATGAGATTTGAAAATCACGACCCATAATAATAAAGTTACCGTTATTTGCAATTACCTCTCAATATGACCGTTGGAGCAAGATTTTTAATCGACAAACAAGATTTCCACATAAGCGATTACTTTTCAAGCAGTACTTTCATGAACACAAAAAGCAGTACTTTCCCAAACATCTCAGTACAAACTAAGTATACACAATAGCCTCCCCTCAAACAATGCACAGGACTATACTAACACCTTATAGTCCTCCCCTCAAATGTAGCTCAGTAGTTAATCATTCCAATGCTCACGACCAAGTGATTGAATCGTGAAACATCAAAACCTTTGGTTAGTAAATCAACTACATTGTCATCTGTGTGAACCTTGACCACATTAATAAGCCTATGCTCATAACAATCTCTGATGAAGTGATGCCTAATCTGAATGTGCTTGGTCTTGGAATGATAAACTGGATTCTTTACAATACAAATAGTACTCTCATTATCAATGTTGATAGGAGTATTCTTAAAATTGAACCCATAGTCCAAGAGTCGATTTTGCATCCACAACACTTGTCCACAACACTTGCGCAGACCACATATTCGACCTTCGGAGATGATGTTCTCGCAATTGTCTGCTTCTTGCATTGCCGGAGACTAATATCTTTTGATTAAAGCTCGGATCAAGATCCCTTGGTGGAAAGTTAGATTGTCATATAGAACATCCACCCAAAATTTCGTTCACGATCCAACAGTTAACGAAATATTTATCGCTGTTTGAAAACAGCCCTGCAGAAACCTTACGAATTTTTTTTTTCAATACGAATTTTTCTTCCTTCTTCTTCGAAAAACCTTGTAGATCCCTATATCAAGAGCTCCCCGCTTTGATACCAATTGATAAGATCGTTTATAAGCTCAGCTAGGGATCAATAACAAAGATTGATAACATGCACAGCGGAATAAACAAATCGTTACTTTATTATTGAACAAGGTTTTTCATTCACTAACACTAACTAACCTTAGACGTTTATAGGAACACGTCTACTAACTAAACTAATAACCTAGGCGTTTACATGATCATACGCCTGGGACACACACACACCTTTAGTAGACGTCTACATGATGGAAGACTTAATTAAAACCTACACTATGTCCTCTTTATATACTAGAGGATAAGGACTAAATAATAAAACTTCCATTGCAAGCAAGTACTTCCATCTTTTAGTAGGTTTCCTTCTTGTCATATTAAGTCCCTTTGTTTCATTCTTTTTGTCTTTATCAACTCAAACGTACAATTCCCAACGACTTCATATAGATGTCTTCATCTAGCGACCATTCAAGAAGGCGGTTTTGACATCCATTTGCCATATCTCATAGTCATAGTATGTCGCTATAGCTATGAAATTCTAATAGCTCTAATGTCCGCTACGGAGAAAAGGTCTCTTCGTAATCTATGCCATAAGTTTGAGTAAAACCTTGCGCAACTAGGCGAGCTTTATAGACGTGTATATTGCCATCCATATCGATCTTAATTTTATAAAACCACTTACTTCCAACCACCGTGGCGTTTGGAGTTAAGTCAACCTCTTCCCGGACTTCATTTTCTCTCATGGATTGCATTTCCCATTCATTGCAACTTGCCATTTGTCCTTTTCGTGACTTGCCATGGCGACTTTATAACTAGTAGGCTC
The DNA here is from genome assembly GCA_022545495.1 of Chrysanthemum lavandulifolium. Lineage (NCBI taxonomy): Eukaryota > Viridiplantae > Streptophyta > Magnoliopsida > Asterales > Asteraceae > Chrysanthemum > Chrysanthemum lavandulifolium. The sequence continues at coordinate 39,136,100 of CM040241.1, read as the reverse complement.
TCCAAGATCTCCTAACATAGTTTCCTCAACCTCTACGTTAAGACATAAGCGTTCGGTGCAGCGTAGTCCTTACGGATCTGAGCAGAATCACTTCAACTTCGTGGAGGACCCGGACTATCGGGTTCTCACCTAAGCATGCGTTAGTGTTTTCGAGGTAATGCATCTTCTTGATCATCTTCGGATCGAAACTCTCCCACTGAATTCTTGAGATCGAGATCTCTTTCAAGAAAATCTCCATACCTAGCAACAATTACTTTATTTTCGGTTGGATAGTAAAAGTAGTAACCCATAGTTTCCTTAGGGTATCCTACGAAGATAAACTTTACAGATCTTTATTGGAGTTTATCTGCTGAGTCACATCTAACATACGCCTCGCAACCCCAGAACTTTAAATGAGACAGGTTAGGAGCTTTACCATGTCATATTTCATATGATGTCTTATCAACCTTCTTTGTGAGAACCATATTTAGAATGCGAATAGCTGATTCCAAAGCATAATCCCAAAAGAATAAAGGTAGAGTGGTAAGATTAAACATAGATCGTATCATGTCCAACAATATACGATTTCTTCTCTCAAATAAACCATTTTGTTGTGGAGTATATGGAGAAGTGAGATTCTGGACAATTCCATTCTCAGCTAAGTAATCTTTAAACTCTTGGCTTAGATACTCGCCTCCTTTATCGGATCGAAGAGCTTTAATCTTCTTTCCTAATTGCAGTTCTACTTCCGCTTTGAAAACCTTAAATGTTTCAAACACCTCATGTTTATGCTTAAGTAAATAAACATAACCATAATGGTGAAATCATCGATAAGGTTAAAGTAGCTTGCACCTCTCTTTGACACATGTCTAAGTGGTCCACACATCATCAGTATGAATAAGACCAAGTAGATCGAAGCCCTCTCCATATTGCTATGAAAAGGTTTCTTCGTCATCTTCCCAGATATGCATGACTCACATTTATCAAATGATTCATCATTGATATTTTGCAAAAGCCCTTCTTATTCCAGCTTATGCATGCGAGCCTTGCCTATATGAGCAAGTCTACAATGCCAAAGATAAGAAGAATTCAAGTCTAACTTTATCTTCTTATTAATGTTAAACATCGAATTATTATATTTGTTAGATTCATTTCCAATCACATCAATTTCAAACACACCATTCACAGTAATTGCTTTAAAATAAAGTTCACCATTTAAAGAAATAGAAATTCCATTACGTGAAATAGTATGAGTAAAACCATCATCCAACAAAACTGAAAAGGAAACAACACCTCTAATTATAGAAGGTGCGTAATGAAAATTGTTCAATAACGATTACTAAGCCCAAAGGAAATACTAAACTAAACGTTCCTATGGCTTCAACAATTGCCAGCGCCATTTCCACGTCAGATATTGCTCCCCATAGGCCGCTTCCTTTCCACTCTAAACCCACAGTGTATTACAAATGTGAATACCACATCGATGATCGTATTCCGGAATTTTTATGATTTAGAGTAAATAATTCAATGACAAATAAATTACACGAAGAACCGGCCCATGGACCCTTCATACTTGATTTATTTGCCCGAATTCATCAAGATAGAGACACGGTTTTCTTCCAATTCCCAACGCTCTTACGGTGGTGGCATGCTTGATCCTTTTAGGATTTTCCTTCCTAGGAGTAGGGTTCTTTTGGGTTGTGGTTTATAGGCCATAACTTGTTTGCCTTTATCAACTTTCCTTTGCCCTTCCCCTTCTTGTTGTTCGCATGCGGCTTTTGGCTTATTTATCCTTCCACCTGAATAGCAAGTACACGGAAGTAGGAACCTTTGGTAACCCTTTTTCATAATCAATAAGCAATGCGTGTAGGTCGATGAATCGTCTTCCCACGCATTGCATATTGAAGTTTCGACAAAACCATTAAAATCCTTGTTAAGGGATCTATTAATCGATTCACGCCCATGTCATCATCATAAGTTTAGCCAAGTGCTTTTAGGTGGTCCATGTAACCTTTCATTTCCGATTACATGAACACTTACGGGTTTACCCTCTCCCGCCTACAATTTGTATAATCGTCGATCAAGTCATAAATCTCGTGACTAGTTTCTCAAACATAGTTTGAAGTTCATTGAGCATATTATATGGGAAATAATGTTCGAAATGCTTTTGACGAGCAGATTCCATCGTTCCCAACATAAGACAAGCCACATCATTATGACGCTTATACTCAAGTTGCCAAGGTTCATACAGGTATTTCAACCGGAAAAGGTTCATACAGGTATTTCAACCGGTCAGCAACTCTACTGACAATTCTCGAGCCGATCAACTTTTCTCGATAAAAAAGCTTTTGAGCGCAGAACTTAGTGTAGTGTTAGTGTTATCGTTATTTTGAGCCATTTCTACGAGAAAAAGTTCAAGTGTTAGTATTTTCGATAATACAACTTTTAAAGAAAATAAAATATACCCAACGGTAATATAAACGTATAACCATATAATTTTCTCCAAAACTAGGATCCAAATTATCATAGGTTCATTACATCAGTTGATCTGCTAGTAATGAAAGCATATAATAAGGTAATTTGTCGAACATTAATTGGCAAACAATTTCCAACTCCTAGATCATTATGGGATTTATATTTTCCAACGCTATTGCAAATAAAAACATGTTTCATCCCATCTTATGCCTTGAGTCCAGTTCTCACTTACTACTCAACTTAAGTGTCTAACTTAAAGAACTGCAAATATGTCCATGTAAGGTCTGACTTTACATAGAGATTTACCTCTCCATCACAATCTAGCCAAATACTGTCATGACGTAAATTGCAACTTCAAGTGTTCCTTTTAATTAGATGGCATATCACTTAATTTAAAAGGGTACTAATTTTGATTTTATGTGGTCAAATTAAATATGTACAAAGATGTCATGCATTCATCTTGTAGCATAAATTTAATAAAAAAACTTTTTATTACCAATTCATAAAGATCAAATTATCAAAGTTTTGATTGAGGTATTGGGTTCACCAATTAAGGAATTTAGCGTTAATTATCGTCCATTATACCGTACTTTTGCTTAAGTGTAAACACTTAGTGTTTCGGATAATAACCACCAAAGTGCCGCATGGAATTAAAACTAATTCGCCCTTAAGATGAGTTTGTACATTTTATGGCTTACTAAGTAGCTCCATTCGAACTTATAGGGGCGGAGAGGACCGAGTAAGCACAAAAGCATAACCTTAGACATCCTTTCGGTGTATTTGTGCGCTTCTTTATTAACCCTTTATAGTTCATTCTCTTGGGTGAGCCGTTCAGACCATTTGTACCAAAGTCACCAATCAATTAAACTATTGAAAACTTAACTCTTCCAAAACAAATCAAATTTCACTATTGTTTAGTCCGTATTATTTTTCTATTCAAAATTACCCTTTGCTTAAAACTGTCATACATAATAAACAAACAAGTAACAAATAAAAAAATAAACTACTAAAAAACAATGCGCACATAATAAACAATTTATACGTGTAAACAAGTAGCCACATGCAACTTATTCGATAAAACCCTATTAATAATCAATGTCTAGGTTAAATTAATGTATATATTAATTAGGACTTTCACTCTCTCAATTGAAAGTGAGCCACATACATCGATGAATCGATTGCGTAAACCCTTAATTAAAATATACCAAATTGCACATAATTTATTCATTAATATATATAATTGGAGTCTTCCCCAATTCAAGATTTATCGTAAATAAATATATCTTAACAATTAAACAATATCAAAGAAACTTATCCATAACTAACATGCATGTATAATCATGGATACATCATATGATTATACAAATAGTCACAAGATCGCATATCAATAATCCCATGTCACATAACAATTATTCATGAATTAATCACGTAACTAATATATTAATTCTAGGTTTCGATAAGGTTAGCAAACAATTTTCAAAACCCTAACAAAATTTAATGTGTGACTAAAACAAATATGGGCTACACCCCAAAAAATTAAAACATAAACCCTAGATTAACCATATCAAACAACATACAATTATTTGTTTTATTACGCGTTTATGTAATTAATTACTCATTAAAACCAATGACTCGTGATGCCACTGTTGGAATTATATATCATGACAATCAAATGAATAATCACAAATCATCAAAGAACACATGCGAAGCGTATAGGATTTATTAACGAATAATTAATTAACATAAAAGAATATAAGTACCTTTTCTTGATTCTAGCCGAACAAGAATCAAATCCACAAACTAGCAATGGAAGAACCTAATTTGATTTAATAAGGATTATGTGAATTACCCTTACCGTTTTGTAATTCAATCCAAGAATAATAACAATATTTTGTTATTACCACTTTCTTGTACCACGTACTAAACCGCATTTAAGTAATGCTAGTTTTATCAATCCAAATAACTTAATGTGGAAAAGAGTATGGATCGATCTCTTTGAATGGGTGTCGACCGGTTTTAGAGCAAAACACACAAAAGCAGTTTTAAGTTTATCTTAATGAATACAAGAGATAATTTACAAACACCCTAGGTTTTGTATATATACTCAAGTAAACTTAATGAACAAGTTTGAGTCAAGTTGGGTTGGGTTTCCTTTTCTCCTTGGCCGATCGGTTTCATGATCTCACAAGGGATTTCGGAACCTTCACATCTTTTACAATTTAGTCCTTTTCCAAATACATTTAACGCCCGTTAGTCCATTACATTAATTACTTAACGTCCGTTAGTTATTTCGTTTAATAAATAAATAAATACAACATTTATATTTAATTATTTAAATTTAATTCTCATACGTAAAGTGTGCAATCCCGTGGTCTGGAGTTCGATCCTAACTCACGTCTACTAATTTATATCCATAAAACTAACAATATGAGTGTGCATATGGAACATATTGTTGATTTACATTATTTTAGCATGTATGAAGTAGCGAAGGCCACCGATAACCCGATGACAAGAACAAGATTGGAGTAGTCGGCTTTGTTGGAACTCTAATGTTATAGAAATCAAAGTTAAGGGTAGTTCATTGTTAATTGTGTATGGGTTGGTAAAACCAAAACAATATAACCGTTTATAAGGTTATAACGTTTAGAAAATAGATATGTCGATTACTTTAATGGAATCGGTATGCCTCTTGTTCTTGGCACCGTTTCAAAGTAAATATACAGATTAGAAATCTGTAAAACAATTATCAGTTGTTCATTCAACTTGATCAATTCAATACATACAACATAATCTTTATTATGTTGTGATTATCTATGAATCATGCTTTTAATCTTGTTATTATATTCGATCCTGAAACCAATTATGGAACACGTGAACATGAACACGATATGTCATTAGAGGTATCTCGGATTAAGCTACATTGGTATCGAGCTCATTGCAAGATTACAAGTCAAGATTCAAGTTTTTTTTCCAGAAAAAAAGATTAGGGAAGAACCCTAATCGAAGCTTTCAGCCCAGAAAAGAACCAGAAGGGTTAGGGAAGAACCATAATCGAAGAATTCAACCCAAAAAAGGAGCAGACTAATATCCTCAACATGGCATCAGAACCAAACGATTCGAAAACCTGTAAGAAGGATTGATTAATATGGTTAAGTAAGAGACACTTTAAAGGAAAAGAAGTGGAAGATGTTCAGGAAGATTACAAGGCCAAAAGATGTGGAGAATCATCATTGTTCCAGGGTATTTCTCAAAGGCAAGGAGAAGAGTGTTTATGATCAGGGTGATCATTAGAGGAACTATGGCAAGAAGATGTGTAATCAAAACATCCATCCGACAAGGTTCAAGAAACCTACTGAAGAAAAAGAAGGATGTCTATAACATTAGGGGTGAATGTTGGAACTCTAATGTTATAGAAATCAAAATTAAGGGTAGTTTAGTGTTAATTGTGTATGGGTTGGGTCAAAACCAAAACAATATAACCGTTTATAAGGTTATAACGTTTAGAAAATAGATATGTCGATTACTTTAACGGAACCAGTATGCCTCTTGTTCTTGGCACCGTTTCAAAATATATATATAGGTTAGAAATATGTAAAACAATTATTAGTTGTTCATTCAACTTGATCAATTCAATACATACAACATAATCTTTATTATGTTGTGATTATCTATGAATCATGCTTGTTAATCTTGTTATTATATTTGATCCTGAAACCAATTATGGAACCTGTGAACATGAACCTAATATGTCATTAGAGGCATCTCAGATTACTCTGAGGCTTGATCATGTTTACAAGGTAGTTAAATGAGGTTTCCTTCATTTTTAAGAACAGAAATACATAATGCAAAGCGTCTGAGCTAAAATTCATTATAAATTCCTTAAATTAATAATTTAGGCTGTGTTGGAAGACGGAAAGGAAGTAGTCGTGAAGCGGGTCACAGAGACATCTCAACAAGGGCCGGATGAACTCAACTATGACCACATTTCTATCGCCAAGCTTCAACATTGCAACCTTGTGAGACTTCTTGGATACTTCATTTAAGTTTCAAACGCTAACAATAAAAAGGTTAGGTATGATGCTATATAGCTCTTTTGGTTTAGTACATATAGAGGTGGTTGGCCAACTACTTATGAAGGGGTTGATCCGACTTATATTTCATTTCTAAAGGTCAAATGGGTGAAATGGGTCAAAAGACTTATATATCTCTATGTTTCTGGTTTGACACCAGTAGCAGCATTAAGACTTATACATCTCTATACACAGTGATGTAGGAGACGTGAAACATAGTTAAGTGGTTCCGCAAAGACATGATCCACATTTTTCCCCATTTCCCATGGTATAAATCCTGTAGCTTAGTAGCTTATTTGTTGGTGTCAAGATAAGGGAGATGATGTTGATAGTTTGTAAATGGAAGCTCATGAGGTATAGTATGACTTGGATTGCAAGTGTGTGTTCATATGGATATCGTGATTCTCTTATAAATCTAGGATTATTTTATTGTTTAGTTGAGAATATATATGTATATCCAAACACTAAAGGCCGAGTTTCAGATGATAAGTTCAAAATCTCAAATCTATATACCCCCGTTATTCAAGTCAATGTATGCTAGGTGTTTAGATTTGCAAAATTTAGTATAACTTAGTTTTGTCATTCTTTTGTTGAGTATCATATTATCCGAAATTTTAGAAGTAATTAAATAAGGTTTAGTCAGCGATACATTAGTTGAATCCTTTTGTTGTTCCAACATTTTTTCAATTGTTTGCCAAAATTGAAGGTATTAGGAACTTTAAGACCATAGGTGATTTGGAACATTTCACCTTAAAGGCCTCCACACCACTATATGTAAGAGATATGTCACTTGACACATAAACCAAGCATTCTGAAGTGTATGTGTGATCTTTGAAGTATGCATTTTATGGCTCTTATTCCTTTTTTTAGTATGCCTTATTTCTATTTATTTTGATGACTGACGATTAGTGTTGTCACCCAATTATTATCTTTACTACGGATGGACCCAATGCTCGCACTTAGGTAACAATTTTTCCATTATTTTACATTAGGCAAACATTCCATAATCCGTATGACCTCCAATTTCTCTTGATCCCTCTACCCTAAATGTTGACTATTATTGGATATCAAGTAGGAATGACAAAATGGGCTAGGTTGAGCGAATAACAAGTACCAATAGATATCTGTGCAGATGTGACAAAAAAAGGTATTTTAGCAAATGATGAACAGTTCACTAAGATTAAATATTTGTGCAGGGAGCTCAACGAAAAGCATTGGATCTACGCAACAACCTGTATCAAATTTTCTCTTCAGGTTCATCGAGTAACAAAACTGGGTGGATCAATGGATTAAGTATGGCACAAGAATGATCCTTACATTCATCATAGTAATTGTTTTCTTGAGGTGGGCTAGGTGATCACTTTCTTATTCACCGGAAATAGTATTTGTTGTATTTCCTACATATCTTTAATTTATATACTGAAAAGGATTTTGTATTGTTAAGAGCATTTTCTTAGGACATTGATTAATTTTATTGTACTGCTAATTGTTTAACTCTATTAGTGTACATTGTCATCATTTTATTGTACAACAACTTTAAGTTAAAGTTGTTGTACAATAAAATGATCTAACATAAAGATAATCAACATGTACATTGTCATCATTTTATTGTACAACAACTTTAAGTTAACAATGTGCTTTCTACTTTGACACTGTCAAGGGGTTTTTTAGACATTAAGTGAAATAATCATGTTGATGTTAGTATATCACATTCATCAAACTATGCAATGTTTTACTTGAGATATAATAAACCTATTTGCAATCATGTACTAAAATCGAATAAAAAAGACAAATAAACCTACAATATTTGATCACCATGAGAGCAAAGGTATGTTTTGAAATATAAGGTTGTGCCAACAATGGACTGCAGTGGGGCGTGGGGGGTTGCTCACGTCGTGAGGCTTGCTGGCAGCCTCATGGTCACGCTGTAACACAAATCACGGAACGAACGTTATGGAATGGTGCCAAGCAGTCCCCTCTTGTGTTTAAATTGTTTATTATTTTTTACGATAAGTGGTTACTATTTACTTTGTGATGGGTGTCAAATCAATATACTTAAAAATACTCATTAAACAATGTTTGTATTATATTTACTTTCAACAACCATTTATCCTCAAAATTTAAGCTAAAGCTTAATCTAACAAAAATCAAACCCAAAGCCTCATGCGTGCATGGGGTCTAAATCTAGTATATTGATATAAACCTATGCATACAAAGTAAATATAAATTGTCAAAACAAATTTTATTTTAAAAGAAGACGGCCTAAAATGAATGTACGGTGACTATTAGGTAAGGCTATGCACAATGGTGACCCATGGCGACCTAGGTTTTACACCGCCACGTCGACTTTCCTCTTGGTGATTTTCGGATGATCAAGTTGCCACGGTGGCGACGAGCTTTTTTTTTTTTTTTTTTTCAATTTTTTACTTATAAATACCCTTCACTCAACCATCTTTAAACACCAACTCATAATATCTTTAAACACCGGATCTAAAATGTCTCAACCAAACACTTCCATCATTTCGAAGAAACGATTATCGTAAATCTTTCCGTCATTTCTTCGAGGAACGGTTGAGAATCTGTTTCTTCTTATTGAGGAAGAGCAACGACTAATTCTTCATGATGAAGAATCATGGAGAAATGGAAGAAGAAAAGCACGGAGGAAGCGACTCACGGGAGCGGGAAGCAAGGAAGAAGAAGAAGCATGGGAAAGATGGTTTGACAAAGCGTCGAGAGTAGGAAGAGAGTGTCCGAGGACTATTCGCTTCGAAGATGGTTATTCACATATTAATCTATGTGTTTTATTTTCTGTATCGTAATTTGTATTTGTATTTTCATTTTCCCTAAGATAGAGTATGGGTGTAGTGTGTGAGGGATGAGGGATGAAGTTGGTAGTGTCCCATCAAAAGTAATGCTTGTATTTAAATAGTTTAGACTTTAGAGTATGGTTTATGGATTTTGTTGTTGGTGACTTTTAGATTATATGGAAGAGATAGGAATAGAGGCCATTTTATGTGAAATATATTTTTCCATAGCCTTTTGGTTAAAGAATTCAAGCACACATTTCTTTTTATGTAAGAGGAAAAAGTATAGGTAAAAAAGTGTAATAATGGAGAGTGTGATTACGTTTTAGCATCGGAATGTCTTTATAACATAGCCTTTTGGTTCAAACACACATTTCTGGAATATCCATAACATGATAAACAAGCTTGGAAAGCCGACCTTGACATGATAAACTAGCTCCAATAACTTGATATATTGTTGGGAACTATAACCCTTAAAAATGACTAGATGTAGATGAACATATTAAATATATGTTATCTTCTAAAAGAAGTAAACTTCCTCCAGTAACTTTCATAATAAACCCATAAATGTATACTCCTTTCTCTTCTTAGATAGTAAAATTTGACATGACTTGCTAACAGCAACAAGCGAATCATAAAGTTCGTTTTTTTATTTTTTTTAGCAAATTTATGTTTGCTAGGTGCTGCCTAGCTAGGTCTATTCCTTTGACCATTTGGTTTTGTTATCTATTTTTCTATAGATGACCATGGTTTTTGTACTTTTTAGTTTATGTTTTGTTACTCCTTCACATCCAAATAAGATTTATCATAAAATCTTCTAGCCTAAGCCCTTAAGTCATAAGATAAGAAATCAAAAAGTACATTAAAAGTACTAGGGACCCACAAAAATGAACTTAGGAATCCATAAAATATGTATTTTTTTTATGGGTCTTTTAATATTTTATGCGTACTTTTTGCCTTTCTTATCTTGTGCTATTGGGCACAATAGAAAAATCCTATATATGTCATGCTTTAAATTACTTTATATTAAAAGTTGTAGTAAATAAGCCGATGTTATAATCATCATATATTGTCTAATCAAACAAGTTTATTATGTCGTATGTAAGAAGCGAAGATAATAGCCTCTTCAGATCATTTATTTGTGTATGTGTATCAAGGGGAAAGGCACTTGAGAGAGTTGACAAGCATGTCGTTAGTGAAAGGGACGATCAAAGAGGCAAAAAATAGGATGTCAAAGATGATAGGCGATTTATTCTGAAAATGAGAAGAAACAAGTACTTTAGGTACACCTTTATGGACGAACGGTGTATTTTACTCTTAATGATATTAGTGGTGGTACCAAATGGTTTTGCTTATCTGCCAAGGAAAACCAATATATCATACACGAGAGAGTCGTTGCTTATTTCATATTACATATGATACGTACATTCCTTTTACTCCTTTATGTAAACTAAAAACTTAAGTCACAATGAGAAATCAAAGATTTAGTCACACTAGAGAACGAGAAATCAAAACAGCCACAGGCTGAACATAGTTTTTCAGAAATAACAAGGTCTTTGGCAGCTAGAATTGTAAAGAGGGTACACAACAAATTAAAAGAAAGTTTAAACACTTGCAATACATGAAGAAGACAACTTTCCTTGACACACAGGTTGAGTTCTTGCATTCCCTTCAATCACAAGACATACCTTAAAAGTAGGATAAGCTAGTAGTAGCAAGTACTGTTAAACATTTCAACCATCTCACATATTCTCCTGTTGCTATATCCTCGTGCATCTTCAACCCAAAAGCCGATAACTTTCCGCCAACTTCTCACTTGTCCAACACCTTTTCAATCTAAGTATAGGAAGTCTTGGGACCTGCATAACAACAACCATTCAAACTATTAGTAAGTATTTCTTCCCATCTCGCATAGCATAACATTTGAGAAAGTTAAATGGAGCTCCCTTCCTTTTTGTGTATTCGATAAGGAGCACATACTAAAACAGTTTCAAGATAAGTACGTAAAGATATAAATATAAGTTGGTCATTGTTAAGATGCAATAATCAAATGGGGGCAACTTGACGTACCTTTGCTCCATTCCACTGTCAAATTGAAACAGCCATTTTCCCAAGACATACGGCACTCACTATGATCGTTGGGCTGTGGACGGAGTTCATATGTATGATTCAAAACATATTTTTCAGCCTTGACATCGAAGATAATTGCTTCAACCGTGAGGCAGCCATTGGCGGGTATGGCCAAGACAGATTTCTTAAGCTCGAGTGGGCCAACCCTTAATTCGAAATCATTATGTTCTTGGAAGAGAATGGCCTTGAAGCGACGTCGAGTGTCATCATCACAGTCATCAAGTACGCCATCCCCATAATACGCAAAAATATGTCCAGTCACATATGATCTTTTATTGGGATCTTTGGGCGACTGAAAACTCAACTTCATTGCCATATCTACAGCCCCAAAGCAAAGACAAATATGATTCCTTATTCTTTAAGTCCATGACACTGTTGGTTTTATTCAAAAATATTCTGATGTAATAAACACAAACTAAATTTGCAAAGGAAGAAATTCATCTATATTAATTATTCCTCTTCAAATCTATTTGTTGGAAAACTTATGAATTGTTATCTTGCTAATTTCCCTGAAGTTATAGAACCTAACCACCCATATATAAATCAGGTGTTCTATTTTGCAAAAAAGCACCCACCATAAAGAATTTCTTTTATTTTGTAAAAGGCAGCCACCATAAAAAATTTCTTATGTTATGATATATACAAAATGAGTGTAAACAGTGAACTATATAACACTTAGCCCCAATTTCATTTCACTGATCCCAAACCCTTTATGCAACAACACTGCCAAATATATGATATGAGTATTCACAAACAAAACGAGTGTCTAACCTGTGTAACCATTATGAAAGTAGTCTAAACCACCGAAAACGCCATTGTCAAGATGGAAGCAGCAACATGTCAAAGTAACTACGTCAAACTGTCGGTTGTATGGTACGTAAGCCGAGTGTCTTAGCAACTGATGTCAAAATAACGTTGTGTTTAGAAAAAGTGTGTGTGTTTGGTGTGTTCTAATGAGCCGGATATAAAGGGGTAAAAGAGAGTTTTTACACGATGGGTATTACACAATGGATATATGTGCTTGTTTGAAGATATATGTGTTTGTTGAATATTGATCTTGGCCTTACACTTCACTGATCCGAGTGAAAGGTATGGAGGGTCCAGATTTGATGTTGGATTTCTTGTTCAACCACTTATAAATAGAAAGGCAGTGGTTTTGGTTGTGTTGATGGAGGGAAAGTAAAACTGTAATTTGTATGTAAAGAAAGTTTGTGTATTTTACTGTATTTTATAGCCTCTTTGAAAAAGCCTAGTAACCATGGAATACACTTTTAAAGGTTAATATGTAAAGAAAGTTAGTATTAAATTTTGAAAAAAAAAAAAAAATCTCTAACTTATCAAAGTTTCGAAATGTTCACTTAGTTTACATTTTGAATAATCGTAAACGTCAATGAAGTTATAAAACATGACATTGATATTACTCAACTTATCAAAAAATATGCATTCAAATTATTTAATTAACATTGAAATTATAGAAATGTATGTTTCAAGTTAATTAACCTAAATGACAATTTTAAAACTTTAGTTACTCAAGTGATTTTTTTTCTTTCAAATTTTAGTAATTACCTAGTATATTAACCCATTTTTTATGATAAATCCAAATCGATTGAACATGCACTACCTTATAACCCGAGATTCACTACAACATTCATCGCTACCCCAATGACATGAGGACTTTCCCAATGACATGTCATGGAATCACTTGGAGAAGTCTCGTGGGATTGTATCCCCAACGACAATCCCGGCGACGACGTGGGTCCCACTTAATTTTCGATCAAAGAAGCGGTGCCACGGTGGCACATTATCCCAATGACATGTCGCTGGGAATAGTCGAATTAAGCAAAATGATTAAGGCGCTTAATTATCGAGATTAACTATCCCGACATGTCGTCACGATACTATGGTTACTTGTTGACAAGTCAACGAGTTAGCCTACTATCCCGGCGCCATGTCGCTGGGAAACTCGCTTTCTCGTTGACTTGTCAGCGTTTAGTATATGTTATCGCGGCGACTGTCGGGGAAAGGTCTGCATTTTTTTAATGCGACACTGACTGCGACGATTTCAGATTTTTCCGAATTTTCCGGAAAAATCTACCAAATAAACCCGTACCAAAACACAGTATAGACTCGACACAACTTGTACCAAAACACAAATACCATATAACGGATCAACGCAATACAAATAGATCACAACTTTTACATAAACACGACTCAAAAGTCAATATGTGCATTGATAGATAGGAAACAAGTGTTTAAATGGCGCCAAGATGAACCTAATAATATATAACACAACTACCTAAAGTACCAATGTAGTATACTAATAATATATAACACAACTACCTAAAGCTAGTACCAATGTAACATACTAATAATATATAACACAACTACCTCTCGCCGTTGTTATCCTCATCACCGCCATTCTCCTCGTCATCACCACACCCACCACTCCCGCTTAGCACCACCCGACTCATACTCCCTAAACATATCCGCGTGTCTCATCGTCGCTCGAGGAGACTCATGATAAAGCCTACATCTTTGGTGACGGACTCGCGGGGCGGGACATACTTAACTTTGGATGTGGCCCGTGATGGAAATCGCGACCCACACCGGAATATGCCCACGAAGCTTACCCCTCTTGCCAACGCATTGATTTGATCCTCCGTGTATTGACCCGTAGCCTCAAGCTTTTCATCTCGTCCTATGTAGTGACAAAAACACAAGATAATAAATATATTAGTCGGGTTGCTACATTATTTCTCGATAATTCATTAAAGTGTGTTTTGAAACAAAACTTACATATATCCCATGGTCCTCATCATTGGGAATACCCCATCAACAATATGTGTTCGCCAAAAAGTGTCGATGAGTGACGGTATTCATGAGTCTCGATGCTCATCCGTATATACACACGCATATAAGATGAATGATTTTAAAACGACAAATCACAACACACCAAAGCGTATAATCGGATATATATATATATATATATATATATATATATATATATATATATATATATATATATATATATATATATATATATATATATATATATATATATATATGCATGTAAAATAATTATAATGTTTATTACCATATCATCTCGGCGAGATAGCGGCCAGGATCCCAATAGAGATATGACCTTGCTCTTTTGCCGGTTAAGCCGATTTGTAGCGGCTCGTCGAATGTTCTTGGGATCGTTCCAAAACTTAATGTACTCATCCCAATCACCATTGTAATTTCCTCGGACGTGCCCGCCTAATCGCCTCCACATCGTAATCCCGGTGGTGGGGTCTACCTTCCAATGTTTGGCCTTGAAAGAAGCCTTGTTAGTATTGTAGGCTTTTGCAGTGCGAGTTTATGCCTTCAGAGATCCGGGGCCGGCGGGAGGAGTCCATGTGCGGCTGAGGTCAAGCAGGTCTCGCAATCATATACAACAAAACGAAACGAGTTAGAGATATAATTTATATATTTATTTAAATTTGTTTATTTATTTATATGATATAAATAAATAAGCGAATTTAGACAAATATACACAATTAAATAAATGAACACGATAATGAAATAAACATAAAAGGATAAGCAACCCTAATATACGAAATGATTCCCGCTTCTTCTCCTTCGGGACCTTCTCCCAAGAAGGGTACTAAACCGCACCTTCTAACGACCTCCCGATGAAGTTAGACCGAGCCGCATGGGGCCGAGAGGTTTAGGGTTTGTTTGTCACCCACCTCAAAAGTGATCGACACGGGACCTTTTTCGTCTGCGATTGCCTTGATGAAAGGTTCCGGGTCTTGTCGCAGGTATTCACCGCCACGCCTCGCCGCCAAATTGGGCTTTCGTTTACCTTTTCCCGCAAAATCAAGTTAGTGATAAAAGTCATAAATATGTATCAAATTTATGCTTGTATTACAATAATCCGGAAATTCTTACCTTTGTTAATGAAGCTTGCCCGGAACCGGTGGTACAGCGGTGCGGAGGGACGACCCTCCCGCCACCGTCACCGCCGTGGGACCGTGCAACATCTGTCGACATCTCTGACAAGTACAATTAGCATAAGATATAGAAATTCATGAACAAAATAATATAAGCATGCACACATCCAAATACATACACATCCAAATAAATATACACATTTAAACAATCCACAACAATTTCATTCATTCATTCAAATATATAAGTGTATTTTACAAGTTACAACTCAAGATCAATCTTCTTCTTCACTAGAATAAACTTTCTCAACACCATCATCATCAACATTGATGAGGGCTTCAACATCGAATCTACTAAATCATGAGGAAGGCGTCTTCATCGGCAATAATATCATCGTCTTCGTCGAGAACATCAATGATATCGGCGGTGCGTCAACCACCGTTGATTGACCATCTATATGCAAGGTCGCATTATCCAAGTCATTCAAACTAGTAGAAAGTGGGAGATCAGATGAGTTGTCGAAATGTATAATATCAGGATCGTCCTCTACCACGATGACACCCCCGTCGGAAAACATTTTATGATTAACATGTTCGACGACCTTCCGGTGGGGTTTGGTCTTATCTTCAAGGTAGAAGACTTGTTTGACTTGTGTTACGAGAATGTATTGGTCATCTTTAAATGCCTCAAGCCTGCAGTCGACGATTTGTGTCATGTTGTTTCTAAAGACAAGTTTTTTGACTTTACGTCCTTTGTTGCTAGTGTCGAACCACAAGCATGTATCGACTCGTACCCTAACCCAATCGTTTTAAATGTCTTCTTTATTGAATAGTATGATGGTGGGAGCTTGAATCCTTTACTGATGGGAAATACATTTTGTAAAAACTCTAACATTTCATTAAATATAGAATCAGTCAATCTACCTTTAGCCTTAAAATAGGTAAACTTTGCCATAAAGTCTAATCGAGTCACATAGTCACAACCTGGTCTGACTCCTCGTTGGCAGGCATATAACTCTTCAAACTTGTTACGTGTAGCTTGAGTCGGTTCGTTACTTGTCTCACCAATATCTCCTTGAGTTGGTTCATTGTGTTCATTATTCGAGAGGAATATAGCTAAGATCATTAATTAACGTTGTCATGTCACTCATCGAGGTTGTCTTGTGTTATCTATTACTTGGCGGTGGCATAGGTGGAGCCGGTTCACCGTGTTCCACCCATATTTTATAACGTGGTCCCACCCTTCTCTCATAATGTGGTTTGAAAGGTTTTGATGTGTACCCATAATATATTTCGACAAGACTTGCATGGACATCTTATTCTCCGGCACTAGTCACTAACGACTTGCAATGATTGACCAATTTTTCAAGACCGAGAATAAATAATGGTTCATGACGTAAAACCGTCCAAGTCTTATCATCGAATACCATAAGCTGCGTTTAACGATACATTTAGTTATTATATGCAACTTAATTAAACACATTCAAACGAGGAATACCATATGTTTTGTTCACCTAGTGCAACTATGGTAGGCAATCCTAACCCACTCTTTGAATAATTTGTCTCATATATGAATGCATTATAACGATTTACTATTTAAGAAAATTTCGGCACATTTCCTCAACTCCCAAATATGTGTTTAAAGACATATTCGTAGGAGTAAAGGAGAAACACCGTCGAAATCATCTCAAATAGTAAACCAATTATACGCATTCATATCTAAATGAGACAAAACATTCAAAAGCAGTCCCAAACGGACTTGCGAAATTAATTTCTAATAAATTAATTTGGACGGGTTTTCTATAGGATGATTAATTTTAAGCGGGATTTTCCAAAATTAAGCACTAAAATCCTAAAACAACTAATTATTATAAACTATAAACGGCTCATATCAACAAATAATAACTATAAACTATAAACTAACAAAATTATTATAAACGGCTCAAGAGTTGAAAAACGTGAAATGGTATGTATGTTGCTAAGAGTTTTAACATACATACCATTTCACTTTTTTTACATACATATCATTTCACTTTTTTAACATACATACCATTATTTTAACATACATACCATTTCACTTTTTTCAACAAATAATAACTATAAACTAACAAAATTTAAACAACTAATTATTATAATTATAAACGAGCACATTTCAAGGCAATTGAATTAATAATAACTATAAACTAACAAAATTTAAACAATAAACATTCCCAATGACATGTCACCCGGGATACCAAAAGGAGAAAAAAAATTATTACATACCTTGTCTAGCTAGCCTCGTAATCGCCACCGCCAAAAAAAAAACTTAACTTTTCTAATTAACAAGTAACAACAATAATAATCGCAAAAATTATAACATACCTCGGCTCTTGCTCCTCGTCGCTCCTCGTCACCATCGCCAAAAAAAAAAAAAAAAACTTCACTTTTCTAATTAACAACAACTTACAACAATAATAATCAAAAAATCATAATATAATTAACTAATTTAGTTGAATAACATTTAAAATTTGTAAAACAAACCGTAACGTGTGGTGGTGGTGATGGTGGATGCGGTGGTGGTGATGGTTGATGATTGTTGATGAATTGGTGATGGTGTTTGGTGCAGAAATCGCCACAGGAAGGAGGAGATAAGATTTTATTACGTTTTGTGAAGTGATAAAATTGACCGGATCTACTTTATCATCAAAATTTTCCCGCGACAATCCCCGGCGACATGTCGCTGAGAAAAGGTAGAGTTTTTGTCGTTTAGCGTAAATGGCGCGATAACGAAAATTTTGGTGGGTAGGTATCCCCGGCGACATGTCGCCGGGGAAAACTATTTAATTTTTTTTTTGGTTAAAATTAATTAAATTATGTGTTTAACGACGGTAAAATAATCCCCCAGCGACATGTCGCCGGGGAAAACTGTTTATTTTTTTTTCGTTAAATTTAATTACTTTATGTTGTTAACACCGTCAAAAGAATACGATTTTATCACTCCATTTCATCCCAATTTAAGAAAAATATTGGGAGAGTAATTTTATGCGTAGCGTACTATCTTTATTTTATTATCCCTCCTAAAAGCTCTCAAAAATACGATTTTTTTTTTTTTTTTTTAATTATAATCCTAAATTGTCACACCCCAATTTACATTTTGCGTGGAATGGAATTCTGGGGATAGTTGTCATAGCACCACAATCACAGTTATATTGAGCGACCTAAAGTGTCGTTTGGAAAACACATCGTTTGATTTAATAAAACAATCGAGTTTACAAAGTTTGCGGAAATATAAATATAATACAAGTCCAAACGATGGTTTTGAAAGAAAGTGCCATAATGTACAATGATGTAAGTCGGCCTTGCGACTCAAAAGGTAATTCCTAAACCATGTCATGATGATAATGCCTCGATTACACGAAAATACATTGCTAAAGCGGTCAACAATAATGTTGGTGAGAAATCATAGGTTTATGTAAATGTTTTATACGACTACGCAAGTATAGATCGTGCATGACAATTATGTCACGTAAAATGTTACGAGCATGACAATTATGTCACGTAAAAATAATGTTACAATTGCTATAAGCCCATGACCCCGAAACTAGACATTCAATAATGTATGCCCTGCAGTGTTTGCCGACAACTCCGTAATGTTATTAAATGAAATGCATCCGTTTGCTGGTTGGGATTCACCAACCCGGATGGAGCGTCACCCTCGATAGATCTATCCACTCATCCTCGCTTCAAAGATTAACGGTTCATGTTCGGGTAATGGGGACTTTCAAATTGGCAAATGCGGTAACTTAAGCAATGTAAATGAATTTAACATACTTGGTATCGTACAAAAAAAATGTAGTGCAATGTATTCTCCCCCGTGGGTTTGAAAATAATCGAAAGCATGTAAAACGGGGCTATGAAAACTCACTTGGTAAACTGGAATAATGGCAAAAGTGAGTACACCGAGGTATAATGTGATGCGTTAACAGGGACCTATTACGAATGATATGACATGTCATGAGTTGCAATGTAATGTTATGCATGCACTTCATATGTTATTTATACCATTTGCGAGTTTTGAAAAATCTTACTTGTCGTCGAAAAATACTCTTTTGACGTCTTGACCACTCAAAAATGACTTTACAAGTTTTTACGTCAAAATGTCATCCTACAATGGTTTTATAATGATTTATGGTGAAATTATCACTTTCGACGTAAAACAATGTCGTCGGAAATTTCTTGAAATTAACAAAATGGCTCGAAAAACTAGTCGTAAAGCGGTGTCGTCGATCGTTAGAGAACGAACTCGACGGTTTTGGAAAGTTTGTATCGATATCTAGAAGTTTCAGTTCAGGAGTTTTCGTCAAAAAGGTCTCGATCATAAAGATATTAAGGGTTAAAGATAGTGATTTTGGCTAATTGTTATGTAAAAAGTGAGTTTCGGCCAAGTTTAAACATCCGTAATTAATTTACTACAACTCCGCTTTACAAACAGTTTGTCGTTTTGAAAAATATGGTCGGTGAACTTGATTTTATTAGAAGACATTTCGTTCCAAAAGTTTCACAACCTCGTTAAAAGCAGGCCTCAACATGGTCGATCATGACTACCGTAACACTTGTATCGTAGAAATAATATAGTTTTTCGAAAATAATAGTTACGGCAAGTTTATGAAAACGTGCATATCTTTGTCGTTTCAAATCCGTTTTCACGATAATACGTCCTTAGCTTCGTATCAAAGTAAACTAATATATTTTGACAAGTCGAAATAATTTGTGAAGCTTAAGGCTCGTTTTGACTCGTACAAGAAAAATATAGTATGCTGAAATTTCTGAAAATATAAATTTCGTCGTCAAACTTGTAAAATCCATAACTTTTTCGTTATAACTCCGTTTTTATCCGTTCAAGCGGCCAAGGATTCGTTTTAAAGTATATTTTCTAAATATCAAGGCCAAAATGTCGTGCCTACTGTCGGTTTTTCCAGAAAATCGAAACAAAAACAGAACCTATTCTAATCCCTTCAAATCAACTCCAAAGCTAATCTAATCCTACCATACACCTTCTTAGGGTGTCATGGGTTCCTAATCACCATCAAGACCAAAGAATACCAAGGGGATATTTATAGGATGACCATATATATATATATACTCTAAAATCATGGAAAAATGGTATAAATCACATATGTCTTGCATGTTGCTCCAAAAATGAAAAGATATATATGAAATGAAAAGGAAACATGAAAAATGATAGAAACATGCTTACAAGTGAATATGATGAGGTGCAAGTAACAAGGTTAAACCTAAACACTCTTGGTTTTTATTTCAAAACCTAATAAAGAGTATAAACTAGATTGTTAAAACACTTGAGAAAAATTTTGAAGATGATCCCTTGAAGAACCCTTTGAAGGCCGGTTTGAGGAGGAACAAAAGAGAGGAAAAACAACTTCTTAACACTTGGAAAAATGAGTGAAAGTGAATGAGTGATCAAATATATGAAGTAAGACTTTGTGTTAGTGTGAAATAATACACAATCAACAACCATACCTCATTTAATGTCTCCCCTCCCCCTTGGTCGGCCAAGGGGGGAGGTATGAGGCAAAAATAACTTTTTTTTTTTTATAAAATGTATAAATATGTATACTTGTGTAATATTTATGTAATTTGTAAGAAAAGGTAAGTAAAGTGTAGATAATTGTAACTTTTTGGTACAAGTAAGTTTTTAATAGGTCAAAATAGAATGTAATGAGATAATAAAAATTGTAAAAATACATTCCTTGTGAAAATTGAGTGATAAAAATAATTATCGTAAAATTTTTAAGAAAACGTCGTAATAATTTAACTTTAACGATTTATGTACCAAATAAATTTGAAACACTAGGAAAACTAAAAATATAGTTTTTATAAACTAAATGTAAGTATAAAAATATGTCGGGATCATTTTTGAAAGTAACGGATTAAATATTCAAAATAATAACTCACGCGATAACGTTTATTTAATATAAAAATTACGCGTTACAAGTGAAATGAAATGTCGTGAATGAACTATCGTAATGCAAATGATGTTAATGAAATGTAGACTAAACTTAGTCCATAAGAAATGTTCGTGATGATATGATCATGAATTCGCCGCTAAACCATTCAGGTTACGCGAATTTGGAACACGTAAACCTAGTTTACGATAAATGTTGAAATAGTGAAGCATAAATTGTTTTGAGAAATGACCTGAAATTGCGAGTTGTCACATAAATATTTCCCTTTCTTTTAATATAAACTCGGGAACAAAAAGTTACCATTCGGCATCTTTATATTCTTATATGAGAGTTAGATTTACAATCTAGTAACGGGCTAGAGGAACAAGAACATATTACATCAAAATTTTGCATGCCATATTTAATTGGATCAAGAAGCCAAACGATGCATAGTTGAATGTGTTTTATAAATCTATGATTCACCGAAGAATAATTATGGTTACACATTAGACGTTCAACGAATGAGTCGGTATGTTATGGTTACACATTAGACGTTCAACGAATGAGTCGGTATGTTATGGTTACACATTAGACGTTCAACGGATGAGTCGATATGTTATGGTTACACATTAGACGTTCAACGGATGAGTCGGTATGTTATGGTTACACATTAGACGTTCAACGGATGAGTCCGTATGTTAGGGTTACACATTAGACGTTCAACGGATGAGTCCGTATGTTAGGTTACACATTAGGCGTTCAACGGATGAGTCGGTATGTTATGGTTACACATTAGGCGTTCAACGAATGAGTCGGTATGTTATGCTTACACATTAGGCGTTCAACGGATGAGTCGGTATGTTAGGGTTACACATTAGGCGTTCAACGGATGAGTCGGTATGTTATGGTTACACATTAGATGTTCAACGGATGAGTCGGTATGTTATGGTTACATTAGGCGTTCAACGGATGAGTCCGTATGTTAGGGTTACACATTATCGTTCAGCGGATGAGTCCGTATGTTAGGGTTACACATTAGACGTTCAACGGATGAGTCGGTATGTTATGGTTACATTAGGCGTTCAACGGATGAGTCGGTATGTTATGCTTACACATTAGGCGTTCAACGGATGAGTCGGTATGTTAGGGTTACACATTAGGCGTTCAGCGGATGAGTCGGTATGTTATGGTTACACATTAGATGTTCAACGGATGAGTCGGTATGTTATGCTTACATTAGGCGTTCAACGAATGAGTCGGTATGTTATGGTTACACATTAGGCGTTCAATGGATGAGTCGATATGTTATGGTTACACATTAGGCGTTCAACGGATGAGTCCGTATGTTAGGGTTACACATTATCGTTCAACGGATGAGTCCGTATGTTAGGGTTACACATTAGGCGTTCAGCGGATGAGTCGGTATGTTATGGTTACACATTAGGCGTTCAACGGATGAGTCGGTATGTTATGCTTACATTAGGCGTTCAGCGGATGAGTCGGTATGTTAGGGTTACACATTAGGCGTTCAGCGGATGAGTCGGTATGTTATGGTTACACATTAGATGTTCAGCGGATGAGTCGGTATGTTATGCTTACACATTAGGCGTTCAGCGAATGAGTCGGTATGTTATGGTTACACATTAGGCGTTCAACGGATGAGTCGATATGTTATGGTTACACATTAGGCGTTCAACGAATGAGTCGGTATGTTATGGTTACACATTAGGCGTTCAACGAATGAGTCGGTATGTTATGGTTACACATTAGGCGTTCAACGGATGAGTCGGTATGTTATGGTTACACATTAGGCGTTCAACGGATGAGTCGGTATGTTATGGTTACACATTAGGCGTTCAGCGGATGAGTCGGTATGTTAGGGTTACATTAGGCGTTCAACGGATGAGTTCGTATGTTAGGGTTACATTACACGTTCAATGGATGAGTCGGTATGTTATGGTTACACATTAGACGTTCAACGGATGAGTCGGTATGTTATGCTTACACATTAGACGTTCAACGAATGAGTCGGTATGTTATGGTTACACATTGGACGTTCAACGGATGAGTCGGTATGTTATGGTTACACATTAGACGTTCAACGAATAAGAACAAGAACAACAACAACAACAACGAACAACAACAACAACAACAACAACAACAACAACAACAACATCAACAACAACAAAACTATTGTCCACGTCACGTTAAGATATATTAACACTAATTACGAATTTTTAATAAACAAGAGAATCGGCGACATGTCGCGGGAAACTTTAATCCACGTCACGTTAAGATAGTTTAACACTAATTACGAATTTTTAATAAACAAAAGAATCCCGGCGACATGTCGCGAAAATAATCGGAAAATTTCCGCCACGTTTTACCATGAAATATTCGGTCAAAATATTATCGTTGAATCCCGGGAAAAGTGAGCGATAATTTTGTTGACTTTTCTCGAGACTTCGTGCCACGTGAGGATATATTTTGTCGTTTAGTGAGGATTCCCAAACGACAATTGTCGCGGGAAAAGAGCGATGGGAAAGTGGTAAATGTGGTAGTGATTGTAGGTTCAATTGACGGACATTTTTTCATGTTAAATAAAATAACACATTAGAATAAAATAAAAAACCTGATATGCCGTTACCAAATCATGTCTATCTCTTACCATCATATCACTCCAATGCCTTTTTTATTACTAATGATCTTCAACTATTCTTGCCAATATAACAAATTTACCTGTAAGGTGGTATTACTAATGATGTTCAACTATTCTTGTCAAATATAACAAAGTTACATGTAAGGTGAAACGAAACACATTTTACATTAATACAATTATTGTTGAGTATATTTGTGTTTAAAGGGGTTATGTTTGTGTGTAAGTATGTTTTGGCGGTGACCACAATCGCTTTATTGCATTAAGTTAGTCATGAAAAATGTTGACGCTGATGTAGCAATGGTGACTGCGGTCATGTGTGCTCACCATTACGCTTAGTCTTGCATGTTAGAGATACAAGGCAATAGGTAAATTAAGCGAATGAGTAAACCCAAATACATTGGCTTTGTGATTACAAGAATAAGTTATTATGTAGTTTTCAATGTTTAAGATGTCCCGGCACATTGTGTGTTCGTGCAACGCTGTCCCCAAAACGCGAGACGCACACTGGATGTGGCATTTTCGTGTTTAGCGTCGTCTCCATCAGCCCAAATGATTTTTTTTTTCTTTTTCATTTTTCCTTTTTTTGATGAGTTATGTGTGGCTAGAGGATGTCACATGACATTACATTTTAGTTTTATATGAGAGAGGGATGTTTTATTTTTTGTGATAGATTTTGATTTTATGACAAAAAATGTTTAGCTAACAGCACTTTACTCACGACACGACACGACGGCACTAATGAGTACCTTATGCTCTAAAGGTACTCATAAAGTAACTTGCACATTAATAAGTACACTAAAATATGAGTACACTAAAAAATGAGTGTTTAACTTTCAACGCCTATCTTTATGGCATATATGATTTACTACTATTCTAGGATCCGCTGTGTCGGATTTTTGAGTTTCAACACCTAAATCCTTGAGCTTTTGTTTGACCCATGAAAATTTGCACATTACATTTGTCAACATCTAATCTTGAACCATAAAGAATACAGTTTGATATTCACTTTAAAAATTCACTTTTTATATATACTTTAGGGGGTCTTTGTGATGAAATGTGGAGTTTACAATGGTCAAAGGCAAAAAAGGTAAAACCAAGTCAACAATCATTCTTCTACAAATAATTAAAGAGGGTGAGATGTCATAAGTTATCTAATTTATGAAAGTTAAGTTACTTCTATCAACCTCTAACACTTTAAATTGCAGACTCAAATTTATCAAAAGGTCATGCAAACTCCACCGACCTTATTACAATTCAATTAAACTCACATTTACCATTGTGAACTCATTCAAGTCTTTGACCCATATCACTTTTATGTACTAACTTGTTTATTTAACATCGTTGTGATATAGAATTTAGAATGAGTGACAACTATGAAAATTGAAAAGAACCAATCTACCATACTACCATCTACAAGCTAAGAAAACTCAAAAGAAGTGAATTATGGAGATACGCTACTCATTAAAGAACTAAATGTAATATACTACCATCTACATGCCTTCTAGCAACAAATCATAACAAATAACTTAAACCAAATTAACCCATTTTAAAGCAATGTGTCAAAATTTACACCTTTCATTATGTTATTCATTTCCATGTTCTTTGTCCTTTTGTTGGTTTACTAACACACAAACTTAGTATGCTTGATTTTTTTTAAATGAATTTTAGCACTAGTTTTAGGAGAAATTTTCTTTTGCTTACTCTTATTTTGGTGCTTATCAAGGAACAAATCCACACAATCCATCTAGTTTGATCTAATGGTGAAAATTAACCTAAGATTTAATCTCTTAAACCTAGTTTTTCACCAATATATAAAGTTTTATTTTTTTCTTTTCTCATTCCCCTCATTTTTCATACACACTTTGTGTGTCTTTTCTCCCAACCGCTTCCCTGCTTTCACCTTCCCTCCATATTCTCTTCTATCATTTTTACACAATTACCATGTCACGATCATCACCATGTCACAATCATCAGGTCACAATCATCAATAATCAGTAATGGTTTCCTTTTATCTTAATCAACCTGCTGAATATGTGTTTTGATGATGAGGTTGTTATGGATGAATTGATTTAAGAATCTGGAGTTAGTTAAGGTTATTAGGTACAAGCTTTGATTAGAAAGCTTTATACACACGGATGCACACAAAGTGTTTGATGAAATGTGTGAGTGAAAAATATTTGTTAATCTTGTTATCATCTCCTGTAATTTTGCTTATTAATTATGTTGTTAGTTGAATTTTGGCTTTTAAATACATTGGAATAATATTTTTATGTCTGATTGTTGTTTTAATTTGCTATGTATCATATGTGTAGTATCACCATTGATATTTTAAGTTGTCTGATTGTAAATGTAGGTACTTTGTTAGGAGGAAGACCAAGATGTATTCATAGTTTCTTTGAGTTCTACCTTTACATCTTGGTCTCGTCTTGAATGGTAAAACATGATTGTTCTAGTATGCACATATATTTGTTAATTCGGTTCCCAAAAGGATTTTAGTGTATAATTGGCTAAGATTTTTAAGCTCTTGTCGTAATGTGGCTAAGTATCACCAATGATATTTCTATGTCTGATTCTTTTTTTATCTGCTCTATATCATATGTGTAGTATCACTTATGATATTTGTAGTTAGGGGTGTGCACGGTCCAAAAACCGGACTGGACCGGCCAAGACCGGACCGAGACCCGATTTCAGCAAAAACCTTAGACCGAGACCGGACCGAATGTGGTCGGTCCGGTCTCGGTCCGGTCTAACAAGGCCAAATTCGTCGGTTTTGGTGCGGACCAGACCGGACCGAGGACCGAATTAGCCCAAAAGCCTAGACAGCGGACCGGACCGAATGTGGTCGGTCTGGTCCGGTCCAGTCCGGTCTCGGTCGGTCCGGTCCGTTCGGGTTCTATGCTCACCCTTATTTGTAGTATCACTTATGATATTTTGTTTATTTTGATAGGTTTTGATGTTTTCTGGTTAAATACTATTTATATGTCGTGTATAGTACCATTTGTGATATTTCATTGTTATTGTTTTATAATCATAGTAGTTTATTTTTTTATTTTATTATTTTTAAGTTGTGATGATACCCTATTTCTTGTGTGTTTACCTTTGTTTACGACTTCTAACGATGTGAAAACACCTAAGTCATTTAATCATCATGAGTTTATTAACACTCATGGGGGGATAAGTTTTTGGGTTCCTAGAGTTTCGATGCGCGCTACGGTATTCTCTAGGCATTGCGCCAGTACGGTGACCCCGGAGATGGCGAGCTCGAGAGCGGTGTTCTGAAGGCGGCCGTTGAAGGTGAATCTGCTGCGATCAAAGTCGATTTTACTTCTTCTTTATTTTTTTTTTAATTTCTTTTGTTTGATGTATCGCTTGTAATTCATAGCTTTTCAATATTTAAAAAAAAAATATGCTCAATAGTTTGGAATATGAGGATTTTTGTGATTTATACAATTCTTTTGTATCTGGTATCACTTGTGATATTCTGTTAAAATAATGCAACACTTGGTTTTGATTTTGATATTTATATCACTTGTGATATTCTGTTAAATTTGACGCAACACTTTATTTGATTTTTAGAATATGTCAAGTTTTTTGTTTTGGTAGTTTTGTTTATTGTTTTTATACATATTTGGTATATGTAATATGGAGTGTTATATCTCTTGAGATATGAAACATTTTATTGTAAAAAAAAATGCTAAGAGTATTATCGCATGTGATAAAAGAATAAAATGTCACATTAATACTTTTCCATAAAAATGATCATACAAGTCACTTAGTGATTCCTGAAAGTAGTACAAACTCTGGTACCATGCAATGTGGCTCTGGACCTAATAGAGCGCATCCTTCTTAGGTTACCCCAAACTCGCATTGCATTTTTAAACTAAGCAACATAAGGATTGCTTCTTGCTTCGCCTGCTCTTTTTCCAATCATCTTTGTTTCATCTATCATTCTCTTTATCTAGTCATCTTTATTTTTTATAGCAATCTTGTTTGCACAATCAGACATCATCTCCTTCTTTTCGTGTACTTGATGTATAATTTTCTTTGCTGCAATTCTTCATAAAGTTCCATATGGATTATTTATTATCATGTGCCTCACAAGCACGTCCTTTTGGAAATATTAATAGGTCATGATTACTATAGACCAATATATACTCATTTATCACTTGTGATATTGTATTGCACTTATTTTAACATGTTGTTCGGTTTTGGAGGAACATGTGATATCATGAATCATAGGTGATATCACGGTGTATCACACGTGATATCACGGGCATGTTGACTTCTTCTATTTGTTGAATCGGTGGTAGTGATGGAGGAACATGTGATACGGTGTTAAACCTATCGAAACATGCACACTTTATCAATTAAGAAAATAAGCGCATTACAAATCTAATAGAAGCATGTTACAAGCTCAATATCTCTTGTGATTTTTCATATTATTACAACATTCATCACATTATCACAACAATCCTCAATAACTACTAACTACCACACTTTTAGTACTATTTTTTTATGTATTTCATTTCATGATGTTCAACTTTTGGAGAGAATTTGATATCACAGGTGACATCACGGATATGTCGCCTTCTTCTATTTGTTGAATCACGTGTGATATCACGGTGATATAACAGATTTTATCACTTGTGATATCACTGGTGATAGCACGTGTGATATCACATGTGCTATAATATGTGTTTGAGCTTCTTCAGTTTGTTTGTAAAGATGTTGTGCTTTGTTTAACCATAGCTTCTTCAGTTTGCTGACTCAACCATATCTTTTTTCAAATCCAGTTGTAAAACCTATTGAAATACGAAAAATGTATCCATTAAATAGATAAATCCAATCACAACTTAAAAAATAAGCAAAATAACACTAAATAACTATGTTTTTAAAGCAAAATCAACCTGTTTAAGTTGTTTAATCCAACAACTTAAATAATAAGCAATATTGCACTATAATAAACAGCTTATCAATAACTAAAACACAATTATCAGCCACAAAAAGAACATAAAACATCAAAATTATGATATAAAACAAAGGTGATAAAACACGCAGTA
This sequence comes from Chrysanthemum lavandulifolium, assembly GCA_022545495.1. Taxonomy (NCBI): domain Eukaryota; kingdom Viridiplantae; phylum Streptophyta; class Magnoliopsida; order Asterales; family Asteraceae; genus Chrysanthemum; species Chrysanthemum lavandulifolium. Next base: position 39,107,049 of record CM040241.1, on the reverse strand, counting down.
AATAGTATATCATCCAAACTTTTAACGAAAAAAAAAGTTTTAACTATGATTATAAAACAATAACAATGAAATCTCAAAATGATACTATACATGATATATAATAAAGCTTAATACAAGTAAACAAACAAACAAAAAAACTATCAAATAAATAAAATTTCACAGTGATAATACAAATATCAATAGTGATAATACACAAATACAGTTCAACTTCAAATATCACGGTGATATTACACGTATGATACTTTCACTCACACATTTCATCAAACACTTGGTGTGCATTCATGTATACAAAACTCGAACAACTTGGTTCACATTACCAAATAAACTAAATACCACTCAAAACTACATTTTTGTGATCAACAATAAACATTCTAATAAAATATCACAATAATTGGCAACAAAAACAAATAAAACAATATAAATAACAATCAATTACGGATCTTGTCACGAACATTCGACTTTATAATGTACACTTACCCATTTTTAAATCGAGAGGTGGATTGGTTCATTTTGACCAGAAAATCTTGCGGAATCAACTTCCTAACGATAGATGCTTCTATTTTGTTGTGATTTAACAAGCTTTGATAGTTAATTTATGGTTAATCATGGTTGATTTTTGATTTAATGGTTAGGGTTTGAATATTGGTAGAGAAAGAAAGTGGAGTGCAGTGTGTGAGATTTGGGGGAAAGTGGGGTAATGATAGTTATGATGTAATTTACACATCTAGTCCCTCCGTCTTTTGAAAAGTTTACATTATTAGTCCCTCCATGTTTTTTTCCCTTAAATTTTGTTCTTTTGATCCAATGGTCAAGATGTGTCCAATGGTATGTAGGGAAAAGTGAGTATGTAAAATAAAGCAACTCCTAGTTTTAGTTAATTGTTAAGAATCATACATTGTGACCAGGAACTTTTAATATAGGAAAACATGTAATTTTTTATAAATAGTCAATTGCTATTCTTATCACGGGAAATTTGAATGTAATGTTGTTGGGTATGAGTATAGAATCATTGTTGATTAAAAAAAAAAAAGAAAAAAAAAAAGTTTTAAACTAAATAGTTTTGATTTGCGTTTTGGGTTCTTCTTCTTCATTAAGTCAAGGTATTACAATCGTACTTGACAAAAAAAATAAATAAAATAAAGCGATGGTGTAAACGATGTCGTTTTGCCGTCATTATTTAATAATTTTTTTTTTTTTTTTTGCCAAACAAAACTTGCAAGATTGTTTAAGCTACCATAGACGCACACGTAATGTTCCAATCATTTTTAAAGATACAAGGTTGAAAATGGTTAATTTTCACCACTATTTTCAACCGTGAAAGCTGCATTTTGTATTTGATGACGTATAGTCTAGTATCGGGTCATAAACCCGACCACAACCCAATACTAACAAGCCCGGTACGACCTGGGCCATTTTCAATAACGGTTTGGGCTCACGAAAGCCCAAGCCCAAATCTATTATGGATTAGATATATGATATCTTCTAAAATAAGAAGATAATCATTCCCAACCGACTTTGGCGGGATCGCGAAGGTTGGGGAACACGGAACCAACAAGGATTCCGTGCGTATATAAGGGAATCATATCCCTCGCTTAAGGTACGATCTCATAACCTAAAACTCCTTAAACCCTAAACCGATTACTCACTCTCGCCGGAGGATAATCGTGGAGACAATCCCACGGTAAGCCTAACGGTGTTTCTTGTCTCTTAGTGCGCGGTCTCGGCGGCAATTCTCAATTGATGCGAGGCCGGAGCTCCAAATCGAGGCGTCCAACTTTTGTATCAACAAGTGGCGCCATCCGTGGGACCATACACTAAGAATCGACACTAGAATGACAAAACACGGCAATCGCCGATCGCGATCGATCTTATGGGGAAGAAGTCGCAGAGTGGACTAACCCTAAGCGGACCTGCAGGACAACCAGTAGCTGCTAAAAATAAGGGGTCGGTCAAGACTTGATCTTCCCTCGTAGAACCGCATTCGGGAATAACCCAAGTCACTACAACCACCACGAGTGGAGTAGACCCACTGCGTGCTCGGAACAACCCGTCTTTACTACTCCTTCCAATCGGTTCTAGAAACCGACTTGACAAAGATACCGAGGCACCGGTCGGGATAAGAATGCGGTAGAAACAAACGCGCTCACTCGAGGGAGTCGCGCTGATTAGCACCAAGCTTCGTATCCCAAAACTACGAGCATTGGCGCCTCATGCAAGAGGAAGAAAGAATAGATCGGGCGAAACACGAAGCCCGACTCAATTTCGATTCGAATCGATACTTCTCCACTGCGCCACCCGAAGGAAAAGCGCGGAAGCGGTCATAAACCCCGTTATTCAACAGAATCGGGAGGAGAATCGAGGTGATGAGACATCTCACTCATGACACTCGAGTGACGATGATAGAAGAGCGGCGTGCAGTGTCACGCCGCAGTGGGTAGCCGTAGAGTACGAGATAGACCGGGCGAAAGTATTCCCCAGTGAAAGCCCTTCGATCCGGACTATGAGTCGATTACGAGGATGGCGGCATAGCGCCGTAAGAAGGTAAATTCATCTTCGACAACTCCTCGGACAACGAGGATAGTGATCTGGCATTGGAAATCCGAAGCGACGCGATAGCCAAGAGGAAGACATGTCTCCCATGGCGCCGTCGAGAAAGTGGATCGTTCACTAGGCGCATTAGTGATTTCTCGAGAACAAGAAAAGGCGCATGCACGCAAATGTTAAAACCTACGATGGGACGGTGATCCCGACGATCACCTAAAAATTTTGAATCACCGCGACCATCGAAATCGCCACAACAGTTTGGTGCCACATGTTTAATTCCACCTTTGTGGAAGCGCGGAACCGGTTCAACAAACTCCCACGAAGGGCGTGAATGGTTTTGAAGAGTTGAGAAAGGCGTTCCGCCTAAATTTTACTCAACATAAAAAGTGTGCTAAAAATCTGTCGAACTCGCCGGGTAAAAGCGAACTGTGGAGAATCCACGAGCGCGTTCATGGAACGCTTCAAAGATGAATGCATGCGGGTTAAAGCATGCCACGAAGTCTTAAAGATCTCGGGCTTCATGAATGGGATTAATAACCCGAACTCATCAAGAGGTTAAGCGACAAGATCCCCGAGACCTTTGATGAGCTCATGAAGCGCTCCGGTCTTTTGTCCAGGAGAAGCCGCGCGTGATAGCAAAAAGAACCATTCTAGTTACGGTCACGGGAACAACACGGAGACAATCCAACGACCGAGGTAATAACCGTAATAGAGCTATCGCAGCGGAGGAGCGGCGAGAGAGATAATGACAGTATACTCCGCATCAAAACACCAAAGGAAATACTCGCGCGGAAGGTGCGAACTTCCCAAGACCACCGCAGATCGTACACGGAAGATCGGTATGACCGAATGGATCTTGACTACCATGCGCAAAGGGTCACACCACTAACGAGTGTGTCCAACACGCCAACTCATCGACAAGATGGTCGAGGGGGTGGACCACTTAGTTAAAAACATTAAAGAGGAAGAGATAAGCAAAAGAATGAAAGCAAGAAGGAGACACCCAAAGATAAGGCCGACACAATCTATATGATACAGACGTGGCAACGAACCACGAACGGAAGGTCGACCAAGAGTTTTCCGAAGAAGTGAAATCTCTTTCCTACTTTAATCGGACAACGCGACATCGAGCCCACACCATTGAAATTAGTGCGGGTGGTCACGACATACACCGCATGTACATCGATGGTGGGGCATCGGCAAATATTATGTATGAGCATTGCTTTAAAGACTACGACACGAAATCGTGGTCGATTAAATCTGTCAACACCGCACTCACCGGTTTCACGGTGAGAAGATATAACCTATGGGCCAATCTGCGATTGCTAGTCGGCGTTGGCAACGCAGATCACTCGACAACTGGATGGATTTTATGGTGATCAAATCCCTTCATCATATAATGGCATTATTGGGAGACCGGGATATCGACCATGCGCGGTGCAAATCAACGGCACACGGGATGCTTAAATTCCCGTTGAAGGGGCATTGTCACTCTTTACAATGCCACGGTGCCAAACAGAGAATGTAACACGGTTACATGCGAAATGGAACCAATCCGAAGCGGTCTGCGCCAAAATCCCCAACTTTAATGTCGAATTCACCCGAATATCCGGACGAGGAGATAACCATTGGAGGGTCATTGTCGGACAACAAAGAAAGCGGTGTGCGCGCTCCTACAAAAGAACGTGGATATTTTCGCATGGGAGCCCAAACACATGGTCGAGTACCACGCCGATCACGAGCATAAACTTAGAATCCGACAAGGATACTTACCGATACGCCCGGAAGAGCGTGGCCAAGCTCCGGAGAGGCGCAGTGCGATTACGCGAGGTACAAATTAGTTAAAGCGGGAATTATCGTGAAGTCTATTACCACGGTGGCTTTCTAATCCATAATGGTCAAAAAAAGCGACGGTGGTGGCGAATGTGTGTAGACTTCACCGACCTTAATAAAGCATGCCCACGGATCGCTATCCATTACCGAGATAGATTGGAAAATAGAGTCCTTGTGTGGATACCGTTGAAGTGTTTTCTCGGCGCGTACAAGGGATATCACGATACAAATGGCTCGAAGGCGAGGAAAGATAATGCCCACAAGCCAAGGCGTTCTTTGTTACACAAAATGCCGTTTGGCTTGAAGAATCGCGGTGCCACTATCGGCGGTTGGTAGACAATGCCTTGAAAAAAAGTGGGTCAACACGAAGTCTATGTGGATGACACGGTCATTAAAAGCCATCTTGAAAAGGCGGTGCGCGACATAGAAGAAACATTCAAAACTCTACGCGAGATTAACATGAAGCTAAATCCTAAGAAATGCACCTTCGCGGCTACATCAAGGCATGTTCTTAGGGTACCGATAGAACCTCGATGGCATAAAACCGTGTCCGAAAAAGACAAAAGCGGTAATAGAACTTCCTCACCACGCACAAGGAAGTCCAATCCTCAATGGAAAACTAGCCGGCCTCAACGAGGTTCCTATCTAAATCGGTGAAAAGTCATTGCTCTTTTTCAAAACACTCGAAGTGTATAAAAAGGGTGACTTTCGGTGGACAACGGAGGCGGAAGAAGCTTTCACCACACTCAAACGGCATCTAGCAACGCCCCAACACTCGTGGCACCCGACCAGGGAAGAGCGATCATGTATTTATCGGCAACTCATGGGGCGATCGGTAGCGGTGCTACTAACAGATAGGGACTCGGTGCAAACCCCTATCTATTTTGTCGACAAAGCTCTCAAGAAGACGGAGATGAACTATAGTGCCATGGAAAAATTGGTCTTGGCATTAGTGTTTGCCGTAAGCGGCTGCAGAGGTACTTCAGCAGCGCGATAGCGGTAATCACAGATCAAGCCATCAGCGGATCATCTCCAAACCCGATCGTCGGGCGACTCCGAAGTGGAGTGTGTTGCTAGCGAACATAACATCTCTTCGGACCACGTCGCAATAAAAGGACAAGTTCGCGGACTTCATCATCGAGAAGCGGACTTGACGAGGTACCTACACCAAGCGAGAAAGCACTACAAGATCCATGGATTTTGTTTACGACGGTCCTCGTCGTGGATGGCTCGGAGCCGGCCTTATTCTCACAAACCCGAGGAATGGAATTCCTTACGCTGCGTTTGAATTTACCTCGACAAACAATGAGGCGAGAATATGAAGCCACGATCGTTGGACTACGCATTGCATTTCGAATGGGTGTCACGTAACTTGGAAGCAAATGTGGACTCCCGACTAGTGGCCAACCATGTGTTGGGTGAATACGTGGCCAAAGAAGAAAATATGATTCAAGATCTTGAGAAGACTAAAGCGATCAAAGGCTTTGACAGATTTACTATCAAGCAAGTCCCTAGAGGAGAAAATCGCAGCGGATGCACCGAGCAAGATCGCCTCGACAAGCTTCGTGACACTTATCAAAGCAAGTCTTTGGTGGAAACACCGAAAAGCAAGTCAATATCGGAGATGGAAGTCTCATAATCATAGGGAGGATGGTCCTACATGGATGACACCAATTGCGAATTCTTAAGCAAAGGGACATTACCCAAGAATGTAATGAGCTCGCGAGAATACGGCGCCTGCCGCAGAGATTCAATTGCGACAACATCTTCGTGTCGACGTTCTTTCCTCCAACCATGGCTTCGATCGTCGGCCCGTACAAGCAAATTATGTCTGCGAGAAATCCACGAGGGTTCATGTAGCATGCACGCGGGACCACGGTCTGTTGTAGCACGCGCCATGCGATCGGGATACTACTTGCCAACCATGCATAAAGATGCGCGGGATTTGATAAGGAAGTGCAATGATTGCCAAGTCCAGAGACCGTGCACGCAAACCACGGCGTGAGTTAACACCAATCACGGCCCGTAGCCATTCTACAATGGGGCATTGATATCGCCGGTCCTTTTCCAATAGCGGAAGCGGTCTCAAGTTTCTCATCGTAGCTATAGACTACTTCACCAAGTGGATCGAGGCAAAAGCGGTGGCGACAATTCGGCAACCGGTAAAACGCTTTATGCGGGACAACATTGTATGCCGCTCGGATTACACGGTGAAATCATCTCGGACAATGGGAAACAATTGCGACAACCCTTCAAAGATTGGTGCGAAAGTTAAACATCACCCAACACTGCGTCGGTTACGCACCCACAAACCAATGGTTTAGTCGGCGCGCAAAGCCGAAGCACGGGTGAAGGAATCAAAGCACGCTGGACAAGCACAAGGAAGGTGGGTCAAGAACTTTCACATGTACTATGGGCGCACCGCACCTCGATTAAAACCGGACAGGGATACCCCTTCTCTCAGTATCGGGAGACGAAGCCGTTATACCAACCGAGATCGGCATGCCAACTATCCGCACCGCGGAGATTAATGTGACTACAAGCGGCGGCGAAAGGCGTGTCGACTTGGACCTCTTGGAAGAAAGACGCGAGCGCGGCGGCTATACTGGGAGGCAAGGTCAAGTCAAAATGAAAGGATACTATGATGCCAAGGTACGCGGTGTTTCATTCGCACTGGTGACTTTGTCTACCGCGCCAATGAGGCAAGCCACGGCGAAGATACAGTGTAAGCTCGGACCAAAGTGGGAAGGACCTTATGAGGTTATCAAGCAACGGCACAAAGCGCGTCACACTGCTACGAGGTTTGGATGGTCGTGACCTACCGCGCGACATGGAATATCAAGAACCTCAAGAGGTGCTACCTATAAGAATTGCTACGACACAACAGACGCTCCGCACCTTCGGTGCTCAATAAACATTCATGTACCCGCTTTTATTTTTCATATTTACTGTTTTCTTTGTTATTTCTTGATAAACTTGCAAGTATTAATAAAAACGTCGCGGTTTCTAGCTAACTCCGCGACACATTTTAAGTTGTTATCTCCATATACTGTATGCCTTAACAATTTTTTATTTTGCCCACGATGGCGTGCATGCACTACGAACAAACCCACGATGGTAAAAGGATAAGTTAACCTACTAACTAACTTGTTGAGTAAGAGGGTTGCAAACCCATCAACACCGGATCACGCATCCTTGTTAAACACCTTGTTCTCAAGACGTTGGAATAAGATATGTGTGCACCCCACGATGGGTGCGCAACAAGGCACACGTGCATGTTTAACAACTTTGGAGCCAAGACACTTGCTTCCTTAAAACAATATTTACAGTACGCTGTGAATCATAACATACACGATTATGATTAAATACTTAGAATTATTTTCCAAAGTATACTCTGATTTTCATACATGATTAGGGATTTCTTATATTTACATTTGGCGTACCTTCGCAACAAATACATCTTTTACGCATAATCGAGACGGATATGTATACATTACAAATGTCCACAAGCAACAAGCAAAAAGAAATTTTATTCATAACCACGAGTTGAGTACAAAAGATAGTCAACATAACAAATTTACATTCTTTGCTACGCTTAAGGGAAGAAGTACCAACATGCCCGTTGCATCTTTGACTTCGCTAATACCCTTCACTACATCGCATCCCGGGCGTGACACAAGAGCCACACCGACCGGCACCCGTCGGATCTGGCAGTCTTGCGCACCAACTCCACACAAGATAGCCTTACCGCAACACCTTCTTTTTCGCAAGGCGGGTTGCATGCGCTCGTGGACTTCCTTTAGAGGTACCTCTTTCTCCAGCGCAAGCGGATTACGCTATCCCTAGGACGCAAAAGATGTGTACTTGAGTCGTGACTCATGAGGCTTCAAATAGTAGTCGGCCGTGCTTCAACATCCTCGTGACGATGGCGCCAAGGTTAAGCCGGTCATAATCACATTGATGGGATAATCTTGATCGCGCTCAAGCTCAAAATCATGGGAGCTCCAAGTCTTTCATTTTTTGCATAGCAGCGACCAAGTGATCATATGACTCAGCATCATACTCAGGTACCTTATCTAACGGCGCCTTCAACAATTTTGCCTCGTGGAGCTGTTCCATTGCTTCTGACTTACCGCGCTTCAGAGCACACTGCACTACCTCCCCGAAGGCATTCACCACCTCTGGCGATTCCAGGGTAGTAAGGGCAGCTAGGCGGAGACCGTGGCCTATGAGCCACCTGCGCTCTGCTATCATAGACATAAGCTGCGGGTACAGCTCCTCGTCATACTCGATGCTTAGTTTACGCAACTTTGCTTCCTGCACTTCCAAGGACCAGCTCACGGTATCCCCTAGCTCCCCAATCGCAAACATTTTATCCTTACCTGTTCTAGATGTTTCAATGCCCAAAGAAGACGCAGAGACTTGTACTGGCACCTCGGTAGCGATCTTGACTTATTTGACACATTAGTGCCATCTTGTCCTCGGCTGTTTTTTCGCATATCTGCCGAGCTCACTAGCCTCTCACGAAGCGCTATCGATTCTTTGGGTGCTTGCCAACCGCGCCTCAACAACAGCTATTGTTTGATCCTTCTTTGAGCTTTGGTCCTCCCCACCGATACTTGATCTTTCACCACAATTAACGGCTCGCGATGGCGGAGACTTGAACCAATTCTTCAACTAATTGATCCAGGGCACATCCGCATCGATTGGTTTCATTATCTGGCTCGGCGGCTCGAATCGCCGACCGTGTTGGACTCGCCTTGGAGGTGACTCTATGACCGCTCCATCCCGCGAATGATCACCGCCGAATGTTAGAATCACAAATAGCACATTCACCAACTAACAAAAGGTTATACATGTATGGTTTTACTTACTTTGGCTCGCGTCATCGCCAGATGGGTGCGACGACGCTCATCGATGGAGGACAACTCCACGATCCCGAATCACGGACGCTTCTTCCTTGAAGGCCCGCACCATGGTCTCTTCGGGTCCTTTTGCGACTAAGCGCGCTTCTTCTTCTTCCTCTTCGTGATGAGCTACGACTACGAGCGGTGATCGCGCCACCAGGAGTCACCTCGAGATGGGGCGGCTTTGCAGGCGTTGCCTCCACCGCAACGGAGGAACCGGTCCTCGTATCCCCTGCAGTCAGTTCCATGACACGCCCGCGATCGCAGCTAATATTGGCTCTTCGTCATCCTCAACGGTCGTACTCTCGTCCTCACGGTTTGGGGCTTCGCTATTAGTCAGACGATCGTAAATGATCCATCTCAAGACAAAACACATATACAAACAAAGTTATATTATGCGCAACATGTACGGAAGATTGTTCTTACAATATTTACACAATCAAGTACGGAGGAATAAGTACCCACCCCGCCATTGGCGTCTAAGAATATAGGGATCTCATCTTCGTGGCCATAATAGTTACGGCCGATTCCCATGTGCACAAAAATCCTCGGGATATGCGATGGGGATGCGGTTTGCATTATCGATTCGCATCCTCGATGTTATAAGACCTGTGCACCTTGGGTACTCATCCCTCCAGAAGGCTTCCTTGGTATAAAATCATAATTCTGTGGAAAACATGTATCATCTACCCGTAAGAAGTATTCCTCCAATTCCTAAGTGCATCTAACTTATCTCAGATAAAGTAATCTACCAACAGATTTTGAAAGGAAACCCACCCATGCGCCCATGTGGTGTGATAAAGGCGCGAATAAGTGGATGGTAGGTTAATCCCCAATGACGGCAATTTACCTCGAAATTGGTAATTTTAGCCGCCCGATACAATGCAACGCGATATGTGTAACGATAATAGTTTAACACATCGCACGTAAAGCGTGATAAGGCACACGTTGATTCGCGAATTGAATAACCGTGTGTATACACCCACTTTCCCTTCGGGGAAATCCGCAATCGTGGCTCGCGCATCCGGAACCGCTGGATGCACGTCCCGGGGTATAAAGTAATCTGAGGAAAATTCCATCAGATCGATCAAATTAAGGTCGGAGGTAAAGTCAGACAACTGTTTAACCATGATGATATACTTTTTTGCTATATCGCACGCGCGATTACCTCTGTGGTTGGTTACTTTTGGGATAACGACTCTTGAAATGCTTTAGAAATGGCGGATGGTGTTTTTACTGTGAGGAATTCGGTGAAAATGAATCGCCAAGTTATATATTTCTTCTTTCCACACGATTGGCGACACGTGGATTCCACTAGTCTTCATTGTGTGGTCGAGATGGCTTGATGTGACAACGGGCGAGAACTTTCCCAGATTAACGAGGCATTACCTATTCATTTAGATGTCTCGATGCATTGCACCTACGGGTAGGTGTATGGCTTCTGGATACGCTTAAATGCGTTATTTGTTTTTGGACTACGGTCATTAGTCTAGCATCCAGATTCGCCCGCATACTAGACGGGGGACATGATGACGATAGTGCGGTATCGGGTCATAAACCCGACCACAACCCAATACTAACAAGCCGGTGACGACTGGGCCATTTTCAATAACGGTTTGGGCTCACGAAAGCCCAAGCCCAAATCTATTTATGGATTAGATATATGATATCTTCTAAAATAAGAAGATAATCATTCCAACCGACTTTGGCGGGATACGCGAAGGTTGGGAACACGGAACCAACAAGGATTCCGTGCGTATATAAGGGGAATCATATCCCTCGTTTAAGGTACGATCTCATAACCCTAAAACTCCTTAAACCCTAAACCGATTACTCACTCTCGCGGAGGATAATCGTGGGAGACAATCCCACGGTAAGCCTAACGGTGTTTCTTGTCTCTTAGTGCGCAGTCTCAAGCGGCAATTTCAATTGGTACGAGACCGAGCTCCAAATCGAACGCCCAACTTTTGTATCAACAAGATTCTAATACAAAACGTCATTCACATGTCTGAACTACACTATTGCATGTACCATTGGATTAAAGAAACAACAACCTCTATTTCGAGCCCTATGAATTGCATTTAGGGTCAGAACGAATCGAACGTTCATTGAACATTTCATGAACCGTCGGTAAAAGTTCGTTATGTTCGTTATTTATTAAATGAACGAACATGAACAATATTTTACGATCGTTTAGTTAAATAAACGAACATGAACAAAAGTCACGTCCGTTTATTTATGTCCGTGAACGTCCGATTATCGCGCTCGTTAACGTTCTTTTATGTTCATTTATTTATTTATGTTTGTATATCATATTTTTTAATTGTATAATTTTAAAATTAGTTTGTCTAAACAAAAAACACTTATAAACAATATTAGATGCATAATTTAATAAAGTTTATGTTTGTTTGTATGTGTTTATTTATGTTCGATCGCTTTATGTCCGCTTAGCGCTCGCTTAATGTCTTAACGAATCTAACATAAACGAATACGAACAACTCATTTTCTTAATAAACGAACATGAACAAGAAATTTCGTCCGTTTAGCGTTCGTGTTCGCTTATTTGTCCGGTTAAAGTTAAATGAACGAATACGAACAAGAACGCTCGCGTCGTCCTGGGTTCGTTTACGTACTAATTGCATTAAATACAATAACTTTTGAAAACATTTTGTGTTGCTTTATATACACAAAACATTTAAAAAGATAGCCTTTTTTTCACTCGACCTCGAATACACATCTCGCACAAACGAGTTACAATTTAGAACAAGTTAAAAATAATTCCCTACCGCAACAACGTGCTTGTTGTAAAGAACACATCTCAAAAATAAATAAATAAATAAATAAATAAAATAAAATAAAAATTTTAGATTTTTAGCCCATGTGGGTTCCGCTGTCTTTCTCCTAGTCCTCTTACCGCCTTGTTTTCTTATAAAAAGCCATGGGTATTCTAAACCAAAACAATTCCAAGGGCAGAGATCGATTCGATTTCAAGGTAAGTGATATTTTTTTATATTTTATTGCTTAGATAGATAGATAGATTACAAGGTCGATAGATTACAAAAACATATATGTCGAAAAGAAGTAGAACTAGCAACCAAGATGATTTAAGGATCATGTCGAAAAGAAGTAGAACTAGCAACCAAGATGATTTAAAGATTATGTCGAAAAGAAGTAGAAGAATTGGCAACCAAGATGATGTTCTTCCTGTTGAGGTGATTCATCTTATTCAATCGTTATTGCCTTTAAAAGAAGGCGGGCGCACTTGCATTTTGTCGAAATCATGGCTCGCGCTTGGTATACCCTCCCTACCCTTAAATTAATGCCTCCTGAACATAATAAGCGGTTGTTGCCAACCCACGAAAACGAAACAAACTACAAGAAGTTCATTCATACCACTTTGCAAAGATACCACATAGACAACACACCTATTCAATCTTTTCATCTTTTGTTAACCATCGTTTCTGAAAAAACCCTAGAGGACGTCGAAAGTTGGATACGCCTTGTAGTTTCCAAAACTTCTCTCAAAGAGCTCTCACTTGATATGGGGGTTTCCCTTGATGATGATCAATCTCTCACTTTTCCAAATGAGTTATTCTCTAGCCAAGGCCTACGTACTATTCATGTCAAATCAGAGGATATCACCAACCTTCGTTTTCGAATTTGTTCCACCAATGTCATCAACTGTGTTTCTTTACGTGTACTGGACTTGAAATGCATCTTTATAAATCAAGACGTGTGTAACAACTTGTTGTCTACTTGTAGCTTGCTTGAGAAGATTAAATTTACGTTGTGCGGGGCTTGAACAATGTCAAGGTTAAAACCTTCTTCGTCTTACCGAATTGGACATTTACTCAAGAGAACACAACGATCTTTGGGAGATCAACAATGTACCAAGTCTTTGCTCCTTTTGTTACCGGCATCAATTTGCTTTCATGAAGCCTATACCGCTTCAAATGGATTCATTATCAAGTGTGACACAATTATGTATTGAGGGTGATCTGATTTTGACAATTCATTTTTCGACAAACTCGAATCCAAGTTTCCTGTGCTCGAGTTTGACCCTCTTAATTCAACATTGGGAGCTTAAAACATGGCTTTCACTAGTGCTTCGCTCAAGTGGTTGACCCTAAACCTTAATACACTTCCAACCAGCCCAGAGGTCAACGTTCAAGTTTATGCTCCAAAATTAGTTTCTTTCATCTATACTGGTAAAATACCCTGTCTCCTTTTCCAAACCACTGCTCCCAAGCAAGTTAAGCTTACTTTCAATTCATGGGGGGAACCTTTGGGTAATTTGTACTTTCTCAAGATTAGAGAAGCACTCAATTTATCAAGCAAGTTTGACATCAACATAAGTAGTGCTAACCTTGATTCAGTAGTGCGGCCTTTGAACATTGATGTTGATGATCTCAGAAGAAGGGTACTCTTGTCTCCGGTCACGAATGTTCAACTTGAACTTGAAACATGTTTAGGTGAACCCACGTGGAGAAATCGCGATTCTTTGATGCATTTTTCTTGATTTGCCATCCGAGTTACGTAAGGTCCTGCTATCGGGTGATTAGGAAGATGATGGAAGCAGTGAATACGACTGATCAGCTAAAAGAAGTTTTATTGAAAATCCTGACAATGGAAATTGGGAGGCTCTAACAACTTCTTGGAAAGGCGTTCTTCACACACTCACTGGTCACCTTGAGTGCAAACTAATTTGGTTTGCTCAATAGAACATGTGTCTTGATCAGATGATAATGTGAAGGCGAAGATCCAGGATAAGGAAGCGATCCCTTCAGGACCAGCAGAGGCTGATGGGCGTACCCTTGCAGAAGGAGTCCACTTCCACCTTGTCCCACGTCTTTGTGGTTGTAATTGAATTGAAGATCTTTTCTTATTCGTGAATGTTTTTCTTTGTGAATGTTGTGCGTTACTCTTTACAAGTGTTGATGAACTATGTGGTATCTGTCTGATTTGAAGTAATGTTAATTATGTTTGGTGACTTGTAATGTTTCTGTGAATATTCATATGGCTTTGATTTTGTTGTGTGTGAGCATATGGTTTGTCTAGCATCAAGACTTCAAGTGTGCTAAGTGTGGTTTTGACTTGGTTTGTGTGTGAGGATATGATTTGTCTCATTTGTTTAAAGCATAAACCTAGCTCAAGTTTGCTCAGTGTAAATTACCTGCCTCATTTGTGATGCTAACTTTTGTTTCATGACAATAATCTATCTTACAGAATGTTGTTTTAAATAACCCATGGTCGGAAACAATTTACATATTGTAATAAAAGTACCAAATTATTATAGTTATAGAACAGTCGTGAGACGGCTTGTACCATATGGCAATGTGAGATGCTCTATGGCTAAAATGTTGTGGTTTACGCCCGTTTACAAGAAAGTGTGAATTTTATAAAGTGAAATGGTAATCGTTGCCTTCCAAAAGAAAAAATAAAAGTAGCGACCATGTTTCTAATGTAAATTACCTGCCTCATTCGAGGTACTAACTTCTGTTTCATGACAAAATCTTTGTCAATCCAAGTATCTGTTTTCTGCTTTCTTTACAGGTTTGCTAAGAATAGTTACAGAAACCATTCTTTTCGATTTCTTTGCTCACTTAATATTAGCATACTTTTAAAAAACACATCCGTTACAGCAAAATAACAAATTTACAGCTTTCAACGCTATTATTACTTTTATTCAAGTAGTATCATTATTCAGAGTCTCTTTAACTTTAGCCACAAAGTTTAACACACATCACTTACAGCTTGGAAAATGATGGTTTTCTCTTTTGCTTCTGTGCTGAGATTACCTCTTTTAAATCATCCGATAAAAGCATAGAGGAGTTCCAAGTAGCAACGTAATCCAAACCTTGATTCACTGACATGTCTCTGCTTTTTAATAGCACGTTTTTCGTCCCAATCACAGCAAGTGGAGATTTTGACGCAATCCCTGCAAATTATCATACGTATTGTTGTGTGTTAGCAGCTATCGCAGATGATTAGTTCACGCAATTAAACTACTCGAGACTGAGACTGAGAGTCATTCATATACTGAATGTTAATTACTGTACAAATTTGACAATAATACAATGTCAAAGTTTTCTGTTCAAAGAAAGATAAAAGAGTACACGATTACACGACAAAATCCAGGTTTTAAGGCTCAGTATATCTCATATCATACTACTAATAAACGAAGGCCAATCTCACTCATGCTTTCACTGTTTATGGCTCAGTTTGACATGTATTACTTATAACAATCAACTACATATATATATCTCTATATCAAGAGACCCTTCCCCCATTGGTTATCTGGTTATAAGCATTGTTACATCTGATTTCGCATCAGTTGCAATTCATTACAACCATCCGAAAGAGTTCATTGCAATTCATTACAACCATCAGTTGCAATTCATTACATCTAATGCTTCTTAAATTCACTAATAGCACATCTAAAACATCCGTAAATCAAAACTATTTATCTTCTTCTTTATACAGGAAGTGTCTTAATGCTATGTTAACCCTCAGATTTTGCCATTCAAGTAGCGCAAATCAAAACTCAGAGCACTCATCTTAGATTCTTTGTTGCTACAAGTAGACCACCAGCACTCCCTCCCTCTATTCCTAATACTACATCTATATCGTCTTCCTTATTTATGTTTAAGTCATTACAAGTCCCATACAAGATTATAAGATTCTCAATAAGTAACTGTTTACTTAAACACCCGTAACTCATAATTGATTCTCTTTTCCTATTAAAAACAGAACTTCTTACAATGTTAACCTCATAGTTTGTCTTTCAAGTATCAGAAATCACCACATTATGCCTTATAAAAACTATTCTTGGACATATTTTCTACATTATTTTCTAGCCAATTTCTATGTCAAAGTTGGTGTAACCTAACTCGTCGCAACCATATTTATCTAAACCCAACATACACTAACTCACGATATGCATTCTATTCTATATGCTAAAGTCCGAAAACATCAGTACTATCAATAAAATCATTCTACTCGTGAAATGAGAATCAGCATACTCAAGTAACTAACCTTGAGCAATAACACGAACACCTTGATCCAACTCTTCCTTAGTCCCAAACACTTTGGAAACAAGCCCCATCCCTTTGGCCTCCTCCGCACCAAACACTCTCCCAGTCAACGCCAACTCCATAGCATTCCCAAACCCCACAATCCCGGGCAACCGCTGCAACGTCCCTAAATCTGCAGTTATCCCCACATCAACTTCCTTAACAGAAAACTTCACATCTTGACAACAATACCTAACATCACAAGCAGTTATAATATCAATCCCTCCAGGCCTCCACCAATACAAGCCCCATGTACAGCAGCAACCACCACCTTCCTACATTTCTCAATAGCACTTACCGCCTCCTGCACGTATAGGTGGCAATTTAAGTATTTAATTATTAGGTGTATACTCCCTCGCACCCAAATAATTGCCACCCACACAGAGTTTAAGAAAAGCATATTTTGTTTTTTTCTTTACTTTTTGCAAAATGTCAGTTTTATTACCTAGGGATGTAAACTAGTCGAACTTTGGCAGAGCTCGACTCGACAATACAAAGTTCGCCTCGAGAGGAAGCTCTAGCTCGGCTCGAAAAGCTCAAAATTATTTGCAATGATGTTTTTAAACCAACTAAAACTGAATAAGATGTATTCATAAATAAACTATTTACACTCGGTGTATTTACGGGGTGTTTGTTTCGGCTTATATAGCTCGCTTATCGCTTATCTGGTTTTGGGCTTATGTTTCATAAGCTCACTTTTTGTGGCTTATTTTGAAACTTTTCGGCTTAAATAAGCTTATTATGACATAATAAACTTATAAAAAATTTCAAAATAACCCCCAAAAAGTGAGCTTATTCCACAAAAGGTGTAGATTGGCGGGAACACCCCAACCCCATGTGCCTTGGCACCAGCCATTGTCCACCCCACAAGGAATAGCTCCAAGAACTCTCTGGCCTAGTGGGGCACCAACCGGAGTGAGCACGAGCCAAGACTCTGACCCTGAGCTCTTATTCCACAAAGTCTCCAGGTGCCCATAGGTTTATGGAGGCGGGTACCTATATGAAGCAAATGCTAACGATGGAACTTGAACCCGTCAATCGACCAACCACAAGTGCTCCAACTATTGACTCAAAAGTGAGGTTATGAACATAAGCCCAAACAGGATAAGCCATAAGTCGGCTAAATAGTCGAAACAAACACCCCTAAGTGTTTGTTTCCGCTATATAGCCGGCTTACCGCTATTTGATTTTGGGCTTATGTTCATAAACTCACTTTATGTGGCTTATTTGAAATTTTCGGCTTATATAATCTTATTATGACATAATAAACTTATAAAAATTTCATGTGTCCAAAAATTCTATTTTCTGTGGATTCATGTCCTTTCAGGGGACCCAGTATCCTTTCACGCTAAACATGCCCTTAGTAAGTTAGAAAAATCCATATATATATATATATATATATATATATATATATATATATATATATATATATATATATATATATATATATATATATATATATAGCATACATAACATATAAAGGTCGAAAATAACTCGAGTCGAGCCTATATATATATATATACATACCTGCATCATGTATATCTGGCGAAGCAGCTTCTCACCAGACCTGCCACGGTCAGAAGTGACATCATCATCAGAAGACAGCGAGCTCAGAGCAGAAAGATCAATTCCCGAGCAAAAGTTTTTGCCTCTGCCGGATAAGACGATGACTGAGACTTCTGGGTTCTGGTCAAGTGAGGATAAGGCGCGTGGGAACTCGCTGAAGAAGGCGAGTGAGAGGGCGTTTTGGCGCGTGGGTCTGTTCAGGTATAGAGTGAAGACTGATGGGTTGGTTTGGATGATTTCTAAGGTGGTGTATGAGGATGATGATGACATTTTTGCCGCTGTTCTGATGTTGTCAAGTCAACTACTCTACTTTTGTTATGTTTTTGGTACAGTTTTGACTTTTAACTCTTGTACCAAATTTGACTAAAGTAAAGACACGTGTTGGTTTTAAGGTTTATCTTTGGGAGATGATTTGCCATTTTCCTTTTGCACACTCAAAATATAAGTGTTTAGATATTTATACTTTTATATTATTTTTAGTTATTTTTATCTTGTAAGGGTATAATTGTTCAAACATTCATATTTTGAGTATTCTAATCAATATTGAGAGTGTACAAATCACCTTCCTTTTATCTTGTCAATCCGCTTCGCGTTGGGGCAAACATGTGCATTATCATCGCCGGAGGTCCAAAACATTGGCTTTATATGCCAAACTCGTCCCTTAACCAATAACGCCGATGTCAACGTCTTATTTCATAGGTTAGTGGAGGGTATTATAGTCATACACATTTATACCTCACCTTGGTTAATTACGAGAAAAGCTACCAGATACCATCTTGATCGCTTCCTCCTTCGTCACACAACCTCACACACACTTTAACAATGGCGAGAAGGAGCTTACTTTACGTATGTAATCGATGAGATGGTAAAATATGTGAAGGCAAAATATAGGGATACTTGGTTACAAGAAGATGAAAATGTCGATGAAATGTTTGATGATTTATGCAGATTGTAGAAAGAAGCTCAGTGATGAAAGGTTAGTCGGGTTTTTGTATTTGTGTGATTGGCATTTTAAGGGATAAGCATAAATAACTCTATTTTATTTGATGAAATTGAGCAGATGTCGAATCACAAAAGAGGATTATAGCAAGCTAAAGGTATCCGACGATATGATCGAGTATGCCATGGCTACTTATGGGAATAAGGGGATATAGGAGATGACATTCTTGATGTGATACTTGAAGACTGTGGTAAAAATATGGGAATAAGGAGTCCGAGAAAGGTTAGAGTTAATGTTTGCAAGCTAAGAAAGTTGTAATGGGTGAACTCGATTTCGTTATGTTCTCATCATCTTTCCGGATACTAACGTGAAAGGAAATGAAGTTGATGTCATCATTATTTCGCATACATCCGATGATGAGTGGGAACATGTCTTCTAAGACCACTACTTTGAAAGGTTCCACTTCCCAAGTCATTCAATGGTTCCGCTCCCAATGTTGTACTTGGTCTTGTAGCACTGTGGATGCTCCAAGACAAATAGGAATGAGTGGTATGTGCCTCCCTAAGGACCTCAAGTCTCCCCATGAATATCAAGTTCCAATCAAGAAGTTCACTGTTATTTTTAATTGTTGATGTAATGAAGATGTATATTTTTGGTGATGATGGTTATTGAAAATGATACTTGTTAACATCTATATTTTGCTTGATATGGTGTAATTAGGTGGTGGTGTATTTATATTTTGGATTTCTTGTTTTCATTTTGTAGTTTGCAGTTGCTTATGCAGTTTAGGTGGGTATTTGGGAAAACCCATTTTGACTTATAAAGTCAACATAAACCAAAATATTAGAGGAACCACACCGGATTGTTACTAGTAGTATTTAAAATATTTTTTCTTTGACTTATAAAGTCAACAGATTCAAATTGCAACCAAAATTTAATTATTATAACAAAAGAAGCACACACATATCAGTTAAACTACATTTAGACTGAAAGACAACATAGCATTTCTTGCTAGGAATTCACCGTTAAATGACTAGTAGGTGATCCATTTGGTCCATTTGTTGCAGCTGGTTCAAGTGGTGTTTGTCTTTGGCGTTCTCCATTTGGTCTTTCGCACAGGTGCTTCACGTGGTATACGCTTTGGCTCGGCTTTTCCACTTGCTATTTCACCGTAGGTGGTTCACTTTCTTCTTCATCATCGCCAAGGATGCACCAACACTAGTAGGTGCGAAATATGTAGACCCATCACATATCCACCACTATCTCATGTGGTTGTGTTTTCCTTGTAACACCATCTCTACCAAGATAAGATGTGTTTCTTATATCAAGGCACACCGGACAAACATACCACATGAAATCTCTATAAGGTGGACGCTTTGCAAAAGTTCAATCCACCTTTTTCACTTTCAACCCAACAATTGATGCATACCATGTGACAACCATTTTCCGCATCCATGGTGATAATATGTTGGTATGATAAAAAATTGATGAGTTAAGTTAAGATGTATTATATAAGTATATAGGAGTTGTGGTTGTTGAACAAGTAGATAGGAGTAAAGACATCATAAATTCTAAAAATCTACTCTACATACGCAATTTAGGGATGTTTGGAATAACCACTTATGACTTATGAAGTAAAAACAAAAACATGTTCAAACATGATATTGTCGAAATTACAAATGGCTAGAAGAGTAGAAGCTTACAACCTTCGAACACCACCAACATCTTATATCACACATATGGATGTCTTGGATATAACCTCCACAGACACTCCATAGTAAGTCGCCTCAAACTCGCATCTTCAAGCCAATTTTTCCTCTCCTTTCCTCATCAATTCTTTTGTACATTCTCTCCTCTTCCAAAAACTACTGGAATGCTTCTTCATCCAACCTTGATCGCTTCTTCATCTTCCTCCAAAATTGTGTGTTCTTCTTCTCGCTCATAAAGAGCTTCAAGAAACTCTTGTTCCATAGTCTTCCTTATATCGCTCCATCCATCCAACGCAAAAGTAATACATTTGCACATCAACTATAAAGTAAACACACAAGAACAATCGTTATGCATATGAAAATTAAATGAATACATGTTGCCTTCTGCCATCACAATGCCTTTTTCTACCTCGAACCTTTTTTTTTTTTCCTTTGTTGGTTTTGGTACTTGATCCTTGTGACAGCTAGACTTATTATGTCCAACAGTTTGACAATTGGAGCATTTAATATGTTTACGAGCTCTAGATTTACCCATTTTGACGCAATTTCACTGAATTAAGGCTTTATGTTTTTGAATTCAAATTTGTGGTCAAATGTGAGAATAAAGTGCTTCCTATAACTTAATGCAAATGTGAGATGTGATAGGGACTAAAACCTTAGTCCCCTATAGTCTTGAATTGTTTAAGCAAGGACCAAAGTTCTACCAACACCCAATACAATCAAAACTGATATAACAACTATCTTATACGAATACAACAATTAACAACAAAATTAACAAATTATAACACTAGAACATAACATATAGATTCATTAATTTCATATTAAACATTAAATATTCAGTACATATTTTTCTAAAAAAAAAGAGGAAAACATAACCACTTCATTTCCTTCTCAACACTTTGTCTTCCTAAGATCATCAAGGAAGTTGTTCATGTCACACACCGTGAGTGTGTTTGATGATCATCCTCCTTGTCTCCAACGCCTTCAAGACATTAGCCTTTGCTTCGCGAAGATCCTCAAGAAACTTGTAGTTCATCACAGAGCTCGAAAGCCTTCGAGCTCGAGATGTATTCTCGGGTTTCTTCATACCAAGAATCAAGTCACCAAAGTGTAGAGAAATCGAGTCAAACTTGTAGTCGATCAAGCTTTGGCGAGTTCTTGAAGAAGTGGAAGTCACCATGGGAGGTTGTTGAGATTTTGTTAGATATGTTTGTTTTTTTTTTTTTTTAATTGTTGGTATGCAAATGGTATAGGTTATTAACCCATAAATACCAAAACCAACAGGACGTTCCAAATTCATGGACTAATTGTGAAGTTAGTAAAAAGAGAAATAGTCAAGTTTGTGTGAGAAAAAATACGTGGGAATTTTAAGTGCAAAAAACGGCTAACTGACCAAATTCAAGAACCAAGTGTGACATTTGAAACATGTTACCCTGCAACTTGACCTTTTGCCTTCCTTAATACGCTTATACACAATTAATTTGTTGGGAAACACCAAAACAACCAAACTAACAAGATCCGAAACAATAAACACTATCATAATAACCCGACCCAATTAACAAAACCCAATCAAAACCAAACCTAACATACATCCACACTCACGTACTGAAACACTTATCTAGTCAAACCCATTCGTAAAAAAAAAAAAATAACAATGAAAGTCGAGCATATTCTTCAACTTTAAGGATGTGAAGGAAGAAGAAGCGTGAGGTCCCTGCTCGTAATCCACTATAATGGGGTTTTTGATTATAGCCCACTCAAGTATGAAGAAGGTTCATTAATTAATTTGTGTGCCTTTACTAGTGATAGGGATATATTTAGTTCAAGCCTTGATATAGACTCAATACTAATCAATTTCTAAAGAAACTTAGTCATTTAGGAGTATATCATTGTATGCTTATCCATCTCATCATATCTAAATAACTTTTTATCCAACATATTCTTAAATATTTAAAGTTAACGAAGCGGATTAACCATGCTGTCTTTGGAATGCGTTGGCCTCTATTATTTTATTTACGGACTAAATTTGCAAAATATTTTTTAGGACTAAATTTGCAAAAGATTGATAACGGGGACTAATAAAGTATGATTTACAGCTAACCCGAGGGACCATTTTCAGAATTCCTTATGAACAAGACATGCACTATTCCCCATCGTAAGAAGATCGCTTTTGCAATCGCTTGGTATCGTAGCAATACTATTTTCCTTTTTAGTCCCCGAAAGTGGCGGTTTGTTGCAAAGTTAGTCCTTGGGACTAATCGAAAATAAAGTTAACCTCAAAATGTTTCGCTAATATTTGCATTGTAATAGCCCCAAAGTTATTGTTCCTTTGCAAATTTAATCCACGATCGTTAGGTAACGGACTTTATGACTAACTTTGCAATTAATCAATAACCCAAGGGTCTAAAATGAAAATTATGTATGTAATCGTAGCAACAAAGGTGGGGATGATTTTAGTATATATTATAATTATATTAAGAATCAAATTTCAAAAACATAATCTTTTTAATTTTATGAGCACACCGTAAAACCAATACTCTACCCTTTTATTGAATTCATTAGTCGTTTTATAAATGTTACACCATTTGAGCAAATTATATATCATGGCAGTGAAATTAATGCAACTTTTTTGCATGTATGCAAATTAATGAACTTTATACCATTTTAGTAAAATACATATCATTTTCGTGAACTTTATACGTTTTTTGATAATTTTATTTTTAGTTAACTTTACACAATGTTTGTGAATAGTATACTATTTTGTGACTTTCATTCACATTATTTTGAATTTATACCCATTATTATTGAAGCGTACATTATTTTAGTGAGTTATTTTTCAAGTTCCGTACTGATGTACTTAGTGTTCAAAATTGAGGTTTACTTGAGCAATTATGATATATGTGACTAAAATATCTCGACCAATTCCGAACATATAAAACAGAAATACCATCTATCTTATCTCAAACCAAATATACTAAACAAAAATAAAAATAGACTCAAATACGAAAAACATATGACCAGAAATGGTAACTATTGTGGTTTCATGGGTGCCATTTTGAGTAATTGGCATCGAAAATCACCTTCAATGCCACGAATTGAAGCAACTAAATAGCACCATCGAAGCCATGTTCCTAGAAATTATGGTTTAAAACAATTACCACATTTTCAAAATCCGTTTTAAAACTCCTAAACCAATACCAAGTACTTTTCATGAAAATGATGGTAATTGTTTTATATGTTGAAGCAAATGTGCATTGTGTCACTCTTCATGAAATTGATGTTATCAATAGCAGGTACTTTTCCCCATCTCGCTAGTTTGCTTGGAACTTGATGTTATCTTTTCATATGTTGCTTGTTGCAACTGACTACTAGCTTGTATCCAATTCTGTTTTCATGCCAACATGTAAATTTAGATTGCAGTTATAAATTATGAAATGAAAAGTTGAAAACCTTGAATGCGCCTTAGTTCTCACTTCTCAGAAATACTGTAGGACATCTTTGGCCTGTGCATGCAAATTTTGTTATCAATTGTGTGTTCTCTTACAAGTTTAATTTTAGAGTTTGATCATTCAAATATTTAAAAGTACTGCCACTAATAGTGGCTCATGATTATGGCTCAAGCTGTATTTATCCTGCAGTAGTTCTTTATATGGATTCTAGAGGCATTATCCTTGTCTTGGTTTCAATAAGATTTGTTTGAAAGTGGGAACTTTGGATTAATTCCTTTACAGTTAGGATGCTTTGAAGTTAGATGCCTCATTTGGGCTTCCGGGAATATGCATTAGGTGGAACTTTTGATTGTCATGGCTGAAACTGCTGTTGTTAGACTAACATGAATAACTGAACCAGTGTTGGTTTTTGAAGTTACACTTTCTGAAAATAGAACAAAGATAGTCTTTTGTGCAATTGTCAGCGGTAGTTTCTGTTGTTATGCGGCAGGGGAGTCAGTGAACTTTGCATGATGAAATGGAGTAACTTGGATTATCATGAAAAAAAAAAAAAAAAAAAAAAAAAAAGAAAAAAAAAAACTAGGAAATGTCAAAGTAGCTATGGTACTTGATCTTTCTGAAAACTTAATTACTTTTGTTATGAATTGCGAACACAGGGTTTTCGCTCTTTTCACCGGTGACACCGGAGAAATACGAAATGAAAGGTGAGGAACAGATCGATACAAAGGTTGCAGAGTGGCGAGAAGAAGGAAAGGTAGAGATCATTCCTGGTGTTCTGTTCATAGATGAAGTCCACATGCTTGATATCGAGTGTTTTTCATTCCTAAACCGTGCCTTAGAAAACGACATGGCACCAATACTTGTTGTGGCCACCAACCGAGGAATCACAACTATTCGAGGCACAAACTACAAATCCCCCCACGGAATTCCAATCGATTTCCTGGATCGCCTTCTCATCATCTCCACACAGCCATACACTGAAGATGACATTCGCAAGATTCTTGATATAAGGTGTCAAGAGGAAGACGTGGACATATCCGATGATGCAAAGGTTTTGTTGACAAAAATTGGGGTTGAGACATCTTTGAGATACGCCATAAACTTGATCACATCAGCTACATTGGCTTTCCAGAAGAGGAAAGGGAAGGTTGTGGAAATGGAAAACGTGAGCCGAGTTTATGAGCTGTTTTGGGATGTGAAAAGATCTACAAATTACTTGATCGAGTATCAAAGCCAGTACATGTTGATACAAAAGTTGGGCGTTCCTTGTTTGAGCTCCGGTTCTCGTATCAATTGATTATTGCTGCTTGAGACCTGCGCACTAAGTAAATAGAAAACACCGCTAGGATTATCGTGGGATTGTCTCCCACGATTATCCTCCGGCGTGAGAGTAAGTAATCGGGTTTTAGGGTTATCTAGATTTAGGTTTTAGATCGTACCTTTAATGAGGGATAGGGTTCCATTTATATACGCATAAGTTTTCACGTTGGCGGGCATGCGCCTTCTTTTGTTTTCTGAGAAATCGCTGATGCGCCGAGTGAATGCATCCACTTTTTGCCGGTGCCATGGGAGGGACATGTCCTCCTCCTCTTGATCGCGATAGTTCTTCCGGACTTCCAAAGGTCCGGTTTCATTGTCCCGTTATCCGAGGAATTACCGAGGATGAGTTTTCCTCTTTCGCGCTTTGCGACTATCCTCCG
Source organism: Chrysanthemum lavandulifolium (assembly GCA_022545495.1). NCBI lineage: Eukaryota > Viridiplantae > Streptophyta > Magnoliopsida > Asterales > Asteraceae > Chrysanthemum > Chrysanthemum lavandulifolium. The sequence goes on along the minus strand of CM040241.1, from coordinate 39,081,328 downwards.
AGTTTCCTCTAAAGGGCTTTAACTTGAGAGTACCTTCGCCAAGTCTGCCCCGATCAAGGCCACCAAGTCCGGCGGACATTGGTACATTGCTCATCCTCCTCGCTTCCTTCCGAATGTCATGAGTCGATGTCTCATCATTCTCAACTCTCCTCCCACCTCATTAAATCTGGGGTTCGGCGACTATCCTCCCCGCTTCTCCTTCCGACGGCGAAAGGGATGTTTCAGATTCGAGTCGAAGTTTAGTCGGGCATGCAGTTCGACTTGACCTCTTTTTGCTTCCTCTTGCATGAGAGCGGCCAAAGTTTCATAATTTTGCGATACAAAATCTCCCGGCGCTAGTTCCGGTGCGAATCCTTCTAGAGCAAGGGTGCCTATTTCTACCACTGGGCCCTTGTTTCTATCGGGTGCATCTGGTGCCTTTGAGAGGTCAATTTCTAGTACTGATTGGAGAGGAGTAGCAAAAAGGGTGCGCAGCGGATCTGCTGCGCTGGTGTTGGTTGTAGTGGCTTGGGTTGTCCCCGAGCGTTGTTCCATCGTAGGGAGGACTAGGTCTGGGCCTAATCCCTGATTTTTAGCGACACTGGTTGTCCCAGTAGTTTGCTTAGAAGTTGATCCGCTTTGCAGCTTCTTTCCTGTAAGGTCTGCTTGCGATCGCTGATTTCTGTGCTTCGTCATTCTAGTTCTTAGTTCTTAGTGATGGTCTCACGGATGGCGCCACTTGTTGATACAAAAGGTGGGCGTTCCTTGTTTGAGTATCGGTCTTTGGTAGGGTTCGTGACCCGGATATAGACTATACGTCATCAGTACATGTTCAATGAAGCAGCAACGGGGGAGGAAGATGAATCTAACATGATGGCTTGACAATGTGCTTGTAATTCTTTTTTATTACAGTAGTTTTATTTTCAAGTCTGGTTGTTTTATGGGCCTATTTATGGTGTGAATTTACTATGCAGAAACATCTAATCATGTCTGATGGCCACATGAAGAATGCGAAGTTAGCAATTGTGGGAGTGGGAGATGTTTCTTCGAATGTGAATGTGTGACCAAGACAACAACTTATATAATATCATGCATGCTTATAGCAGACGAAAAACCTGACCTTTGAGAACATTAAGTGAGACCTTGTCATCCAACACATCTAAATTTGCACCCAATTTGACTGTTACATGTTTACATCTTTAAACAACATATATATAGGAGTGGCCAGCGGCGGAACCGCGAAATTAGATTGTGGGGGGCAATTTTTATTTTATTTTATTTATTATTATTTTTTAATTTTTTACAATAACAAAATGTGGCCAAAAAAACTAGAACCGGAGTGATAAATCGAATATTGTTACTTAGAGATCAAGGATATATAAGGTTTTAGGCTGGATGCAGTAATATCGATCGAGGGTTATGCGATCGACACCCGAGATCGAGTGACTCTTGATCCCCTTACTGTGGCCCTAGTCGATCGTCCAAAATGAATACCAACTTGGTCGTTCCTGCGATCGAGTAAAACTTTGACAAAAAGTGGTGTTGTGTGTATATTAAATAAATATAAAAGGTATATTTGTGGGGTATGTTTTTTGTAGTGTAGGTCGCCTTACTGGGGCACCCAATCGCCTGAAGGTCGTTGAAGAGAGAAAGCTGACGTGGCAGTAAAAAGTAAGGGGATTGAATCCCCTTACTGGGGGCAGGCTTAGACTCTTGAATGTTATGTTTTGATGTGTAGGTGGAGGGCAATTTGAGTTTTGGGTAGGGGCATTTAAAAAAAAAGAGCTCAAAATCGAAGAAAAAATACACTAAAATCTAGTCTTGTTAGTCTTGCTATGGAGGCTAACCGATACAAGGGGTGGATCAGATTGTTCATAGATCTAGGTGTACCACTACCGTTCTCTCTTTTGGTTAGATGCTTCAATGCATACATAAATGGGCTTCACAATGGGTTGGAGCTTTATGAAATCGATTCCCCTGATGATGAAGGATCTCGTTTTTTTCATAGTTGTAAGTTCACGGAATTTGGTGAAGATTATCCCTCATTACTGGATAATGACGGTAATATGATCGGTTTGAATCTCGCCACAAGAATGGAAGCAGCCGATAGCTCGGTTCGCCCTGACATTCAGTGAGGCAGGGCTGCTTGTGTGGATCAAAGAAGATATTAGTCATGCATTTCTAACTGGAGAAGATATTAAGATAGAAATTGTAACACCCCCAAAATCACAATGTGACAGCGGAAGACTACTTGGGGTATTACTTAGAGGATCACAACATATCGTCATAGAAAACTACTCTAAAGAGACGCCTTTAATATAATATTGTTATCATTTCATAAAAACTCAATGTTTTGGATCACAAGAGAAAATACCACAAGTTTTGAAGTTACACAAAAGATAAAATCAAAGTTTGAGAAATGATAACTTTATTTAAAACACCACTCAAAGATTCCATTCCGTACCTCCGCACCTTCAAGATTTTCCTAATTAGTACATGAGATAAACATGTTAAAAGATCAACAAAATGTTGAGTGATGTTGATAGGTTTAATAAATGGTTGAACACAAGTAATAGATGATAATTGCTTCGAAGACAATCACCATAGAAAACACAGATTATTATTATGCACTAAGCTCATGACACCAAACTAACTGCATACACCTAATTACTGGTGTAAGTAATAAAATTGCCCCCAGATGGAATTGCCAATTCCATAAATAACCAAATATAGTGCGCCACAAGGATTTCCGATAACCGAGTCGGGGTCGTTAATTCCCATAGTACTATCCACAATATTCGCGTTCACTCGCAAGTGATTAATGGTTCATGATAAAAGGGACTTTTGGCAGGCAACTTAGGCTATAATAATAATGATCAGGCAAGCATACATTTTAAGAAAAGACTTGTGTTCTAATTTATAGCATGTATCTCCCTCGCGGGGGTTGAAAAACAAGTAAAAGCGAGGCTATGAACTCACCTTAGCAAAAGTATCCGAGTAGTGAAAAAGAACAAGTAGTAGATGCACGAAGTACCATCACGCGACCTATAGTTAGTATACCAATACTTTAATTAATACGCTTGTATTTTGACTTGATAGTATTCAAATGTATCAAAAGTTAAGTTCTTGATGCTTGTGAGGCGTTGTTTATGTTTAAACGATGTATCGAGTGTTGATTGCCATAGACTCTAGGAGATGTGTAAGTATATAGAGGATGATGAGAGTACGTCAAGACGGATAAGTTGTAGATTTATTGATAACTAAAAGACATTAGATGAAAGACTCTTCATGGTAACGATTTGTGTCATAAGTCGTCGTTTTATAATATGAATGTTTACATATGAGTGTATATTGACTAATAGCGCTTATATGTCATCTATAAAAGTATGGTTACTTATATACTACAAACATAATAGTGTTATGGTTTAAGAAAATCGGCATGATCTCGCTTATATATTTTGAACATAGTTTTTAAAATAAAGCGTTATTATAAAGGAAATAATAGTTTTTGTTTATATAAGACTCATGTAATGTATCGTTTGAAGACTTTGTTTCATTTATAGCGAATAGTGAATTTAATTTATAAAGTTGTCATTTTAAACTAAAATGTAAATATAAGTTATTTGTAAAACCATCGTTAATAATTACAAAGTGTGGTTTAGTGTATAAAAATCGTCATTCCAAACATAGCTATTATTTATCAACTAGAAAATATAAGTTATGGTTTATTATTAAACGAATGTTTGGTCCATATATTTAAGATTATAAGTTTTAGTTGTAAAAATCTAGTTTAGTATCTTAACGGGGTTCGGTTTTATCCAAAGGTTTGATGTGGACGCGATAGGTGGTAACGAGGAGGGGGAAGTGGGTTTGGGCTTGACGCGGGCCAAACAAGTAGCCAAATAATCGGACTGATTTCACAAGGAGTGGGCTTTGGCCCAGCCTCCAATACCAAACGGACCCTTATAAGATTTTGAAAGGAAGACTATTTTTGTAAAACTCAAGGTTGCAAAAATCCTGAATCGGTAGTGAGGCGGTCGACCCCCCTGTAGCTTGTAATATGTCTAGGCGGGATTAATCGGTGACTAATCGGATTGGCATTTTGGTAAGTTTTGGGTATTTCTGGCGAGATTTGGGTATTTCCAGAAATATTTTCCTTAAAAACATCTTGTAATAGATATAAACAACGACTATAAGTGATTACATTTGTTGAGGGTTGCAAAAATAGCGAATTGGTGATAAATCGTATTGGCATTTATGGCAAGCTTTGGGTATTTACGACGAGTTTTGGTATTCCCAGCAAGATTTTCTTAAAAAAACATCTTGTAATAGATATAAATAGTGACTATAAGTGACTAAAACTAATTTACGGTGAGTTTAGGGTATTTCAAAGAAGATTTACAAGTTTTGAGAAGTTTGACCATCGTTAACCACAGATTGACCACGGTTGACCGATTTGTTTGAACGATTTAAAAATGGGCAAGGTCGGTGGCTCCGTAGCACCTAATCGGTGATTAATCGCCATGTAGACCTTTTTGCAACACCGGTAAAACCGTTATTTGACAAGAAAAGTTTAGCGCTTGACGAAATGGAAAAACAAGGAGAATATTACACGTCCACGAGTGGTTGTTTATCGCTTTCAACAACATGGAAGGGTTAGGAGTTTTGAGTGCTAACGAGACGGATTTGAACACGCCTAGTGTCCTTCCTTGACTCACAACCAAGCACACCCCGTAGGTGTCTCGGCATTAACTCAACGCAAAACTACGGTCTCAAGATAATGACCAAGTATCATGTCACTAGCTTACTCGAGACCCCGACTGCACCTTAAAACATAGCGAGTATCAAACACACGATCGACAACAATTTGAGCACCTCGTGAGTCAAAGACTCAAATGGAAAGGGACAAACGCTTTTCAAACAATTCTAAACCGAACACTAGTAATCAAAAATAAGCTGGATCGAAGTCGAGACTAAGCAAGTTATCACGTAAACCGAAATTAAGCCGAACCAAATAAACCATTAGCTAACAAATATAAATCGAAATACTTAATCCTGGTTCTCATATAAGCCGATTACATGTTTCAGTCTTTCAGGAGTTTTAAAGTTTGTGATTCATGTGTTTCTTCTTGTGTGACAGCCTCGACCAAACAACAACATAAACCAATTTCAATGTTTTAACAACATAGAATGTGTATTCGATTCATCAACTAAATCAAACCCTCAAATCATAACATTTATTTATAACAATATTATATCAAGAAGATATTCAATGTAAACCTTACAATTAACAAAGGGTTCGTTAGGGTAAAAGGGGAACGACACACCAAGCTCGAGCCACCAAGAAAACCAACCACCAAGAATCCTTTCTTTCCTTCTCTTTGTGTGATGAAACTTTGTTTGGGCATGGTTTCTTAGTGGTCGAGCCATGGTTTAAATAGGGATAAAGGTGGAAGTCTTGTTCTATTCTTTCTTGGTCTTGGATGAGTAAGAGCCTTCTTTGAGTAATTTCACCAGGGTGCACAGGACTTCACGTGGCTCTCCTGGGCTTGTCTTCAACCGTGACCTCTAAAGACAAGAAAATTGGGGACCTTTGTTTTTGTCGATTTGTTTTCCGAATTATAGTGGAGCTGCTTTTCTTGCTTGACATCTTGAGGGTGTCACCATTGTTATTAGAAAGTGGTAATGAGGTTTTGGAGGTGGGGAGAAGTTGTTGGAGCCTTGCCAAAAGAAAGAGATGAAGGAGAGAGGCGCAGGTTTTAGGGAAAGTGGGTAAGTGATCACGTGGGTGGGTGTTTGTATAGGGTTAGGAGTAGTTTTATTTATTTTTTTTTGTTTTGTTTTTTGTTAAGTGTAACTAATTATTATTTTGTGTATTTATTTGATACCCAATGTATTTCGTGTTCCGCTGTTTAGCTTGTAAAAGTATAATTTCAAGCAGGAAAAATATAATACTTATATTTATAGACACGTTTTAAATAAACTGACACGATGGTATAATTTCCGATTTCATTATTTCGTCTCTATTTTTCATGTTTTCTTTTATTATACTGGTACGCGTGCGGACTCGTAAGACAAGAAAATTTCTTGTGAGACTGATTGAGAAATCAAGAATATTAGGCATGATTTAATAATACTACTCGAGATGCATAAATTTCTATGCAAGAAAAATGAAATGTAAACGCCAAAATGCTCAACTTTGATCAAATAAATTTTTGATAGATAATCTAGTTCATTAATATGAAGATCAAAATCGTGAAATTTTACAGGTGGCTACAGTACCTACCCCTTAAGAGGATTCCGTCCTCGGAATTTTAGTTTACGGTGGTTGTCGGAGTTGGATTAGCAAACAGATGTGGGTACTTAACACGCATGGTGTCTTCGCACTCCCACGTGTATTCCGATCCTCTTTTGGAGTTCCATCTAACCTTGACGATAGGAATGCGACTTTGCTTAAGTCGCTTGACTTCCCTATCCATGATTTCAATTGGTTCTTCGACAAAGTTGAGCTTGTCATCGAGCTTAATCTCTTTTAGTGAAACAACAAGAGTTTCTTCCGACAAGCATTTCTTCAGATTTGAGACGTGGAAGGTAGGGTGTATTCTACTAAGTTCTTCCGGGAGTTCAAGTTTGTAAGAAACCGGGCCGATTCTTTCGAGAATCTTGAAAGGGCCAATTTATCGAGGATGTAGCTTTCCTCGCTTTCCAAATCGAACCTTTCTTTCCAAGGTGATACTTTCAACATGACTCGATCACCAATTTGAAATTCCATGGGTTTTCTTCTAACATCGGCGTAACTCTTTTGTCAATCTCTAGCGAGCTTGAAGTCGCTGGCGAATTTGCACAATCTTCCGGTTGTTTCTTGGACAAGCTCAGTCCATGAGTTGGACATCTCCAACTTCGCCCAACAAACGGGCGATCGACAATTTCGACCATAAAGTGCTTCAATGGAGCCGCCTTGATGCTAGCGTGGTAACTATTGTTGTACGAGAATTCCGCCAAAGGCAAGTGTTTATCCCAACCTTTTCCAAAATCGATCACACATGCTCGAAGCATGTCATCCAAGGTTGGATAGTCCTTTCGCTTTGCCATCGGTTCGAGGATGATATGCGGTACTCATTTCCAAACGAGTGCCTAAAGCCTTTGAAGAGATTTCCGTATGAAGTAAAACGATCGTCACGATCGAAATGATGGAAATTGGCACCCATGACGGATACAATTTCCTTTAGGTATAGTTGAGCAAGGGTTTCCATTTTGTCATTTTCCTTGATGGGTAAGAATGAGCGGATTTGGTAAGGGTCGATGATAACCCAAATGGTGTCGTAACCTTTAGCGCTTTTGCGCTTTGGTTATAAAATCCATAGTGATCCTCTCCACTTCCAAACTAGGAGTTCAGTTGAGTTAATAATCCGAGGGCTTTGGCATTCGGCTTTGACTCGAGAACAGTGAGACATTTCCAACATACGTTGCAATTTCGGCCTTCATGTTTGGCCACCAATAAAGCTTCTTGAGATCTTGGTACATTTTGTCGGATCCCGGGTGAATGGAATATTTAGACTTGTGAGACTCATGCATAATGAGTTCCCGTATCCCTACATAAAGTGGTATCCAACTTCTATCGCCGAAACATAAGGTTCCATCCGATCTTTGCGTAAAACCGTTCTCGTTTTCCCGCATCCAAAATATTTTCTCGTTAGGACGGTTGATTCGCCTAAAACTAGCCTACTTATTTAGTCAACCACTTGTGAGAGGTCAACTAGGCAAGTCAAACTAGAAAGAGGCAAATGCAATAATCCGAGGTAGGACAGTTATATTCCCGGGTCGTTTATTCCCCAACGAGGTTGTGATATCCTGTGATTGAACAAATGTGTTATATAGCTTGGTTGATTAGGAATAAGGTTATGAATGATTTGTCACAATACTAAAAGTATGAATAACTCAATATGAGTTATATCAACTAATAAGTACGATCAAAACCCTAGAAACGTAAAACGTATTAAAAACAAATCGATTATAACTATAGTAGGTATTTGCACGTCTTAGCGACTTAAATGCAAATTAAAGAAAATAAAAGTTAAAATCTATTAAATAAACGCTATCACTATTTTTAAAGTGATGAACGTTTAAAACCTAAAACGTACGTTTTAATAAAATTACGTAAACGTACAAAAATAAAAGTAAAAAGTGATCAATATAAACTCCACAAATGTGAAATTTATATTTTTAAGATCCTAAGAATAAACTAAAATTATTAGAAAAAAGAAAATTATTTATTTAACTTATATATAATTTATTATTAATTAATTACTATTTAATACTATTTATTAATACACTATTTAATTAGAAAACTAAAATAAGTTTAGAAAAATAAAATTAAAAACTTAGAAAAATCTAAAATATTATAAAACTTATTTTAAAACTAAAAATATATTTATTATACTATTTATCTATTTAATATTTAATTAATAAGTAATTAGACTAAAATTAATTCTAAAATTACTAGATGACAAAAGAAAAATCTAGAAAAATTTATAAAACTACTTTAATATAAAAGAGATTTAATAAAAATAAAAATTACGAAGTGCTTATAAATAAGCTAAAAGAAAATAAAATAGATAGTTTCTATTAAATAGAAACTATTACTATAAGTATTTTTGGCTTTTTATGGTTTTTATTTTATAAAACTATTAAAATACTTAAAATAAGAAACTATTACAAAAACAACAAACTTGGAAACCAAGAATAAGCACTGAAACTGCTTATTACTCTTGACAGTTGACTAAGTTTGACCAACCAAAGAAATGAGCTCAAATAAGCTTATGTGGGGTCCACTAAGGTAAATTCTGGTTCCAATAAGTTACTTGGCCTTGAATAAGCAAGACTTGATAATATAAGCTCACTGAATAAACCAAAAGACCACAATAAGCACTTGCTTATTTGGTTCCTGAGACAGAAAATGGGACAACCTTGTGAGGTAATTCCAGGTGGGGTCCACAGGTTCCAAGGTCAAACAAAGGGTCAATGGTTCAAGCCTGGTAGGAGGGGGGTTGGAAGAACCAAGATTGAGGGTATGGGACCCACTGATGAGCTCACAAAGAGCTTGTGAAGTGAGGGGTCCAAATTGAGTTCACTCAGTTAACTGAGTGAATGAAATAAGCTAGTAAGCTTGGTAAAAGCTTTAAAATAAACTTAATAAAAAGATAAGTACTATGTATATATTGTATATTAACAAGTATGAACAAGTGGGATCACTGGATTAAACTAATAAGCTTGGAATAAGCTTATAAGCACTTCGATGAAAATGAAATCCAAACACCCTAGACAGCAACCAAGATGGCCAAATTGAGCTTATGAAATAAGCTCAATAGAACTTATTGAATCTTGAACTATAAAGTGGGGTGGTAAGGATTCCAAAATGCCAAAGCTTGACCAATGGGGACCACCGGGTAGCTTTTGAGGGCTTATGAAGTTGGGTGGTTTCTTGAGTTCACTCGCTAAGCGAGTGAATGGACAAGCTTCAAGCTGTGTGCAGCCCTAGTAAAAGGCTTTGTAATGGTGAATTAAAGCTTGAACTTGATTAATGGACTGCTTAGCTTCTTAATGAGCCAAAGATCACAAGCCAAAGCTTATTAATGAGCTTATGATGGGCTTGTGATTTTGCTTGTTTACACTGTATGACCAGTGTAGTGTTTTATTTTGATAGCACAAGTTAAGCAAGAATAATCTGACCAAATAAGCAATTAAAGGCAAATAAGCACTTATTTCAAGTAACTAGCCACATGGACATCACAAACAACCAAAATACTCAGGCTAACACTCAATACATAAGCTTGTGCAAGCTTGATAAAGAGGGTGTCAAATCTGAGTACAAGGGAGTTATGTGAAGAACTACTAAAAGATAAGCACAATTTAAGCACTTTAATCAGCTAGATAAAGATTAATAAAAATAGCAACAAGGAGATTAGCAACAAGACTATATAAACTTACAAGCTCTAGTCCTAATATCAATTAACAAGCTCACGCTTTAGATCCAAAGTTGATTCAAAATCGGTTAGGTGCAAGTTTGACTTTTAAGTTAACACTAGGTTTGACTAAAGTGAGCTTTGATCTAGATTTACCGATTACTTAAGTTATATTAAGCTATGATAAGGTGAAAATAAGCTAGGTTATCGATTCTAAGCTAGTATGTGGAATATGGAACTACAAATCCTAACAGCTAATGATTAGACTAGATTAAGGACTATTTTGACTTTTACTCTAATAAGACCTAAATATTATGACCGGTTTGAGTTTATGTGACCTAGATAAACATGCAAAGAACAAGAACTTAGAACAATAACATGCATTAATCCACGAGCGACTTGATCCAAACAGGCCTTAGCAAGGCGCTTTTATGATTAGTGTTACAAATCCACAAATTACAACATGAAACCGATTCCAATCACTAGACTATGATGAACTAAGATCGATAAACACAATTACACAAGAAACAACAACATATAACTATGAATCACTACTAAGCTAATTATGACATTAAACTAAAATTATTATCAACTAAGATTTTTAACTAACAACCTCTTGATTTAACACTAGATTATCACTAACCAACACCAAATAAGTATAAAACAAGAGATTAAGCTAAAATAAGAACTAAAGCAGTTATGCCAAAAATCAAGAAAATGCTTACAACTTGAATCAAGGCCAAAATCGAGAACCAAGAACTGAGTACCACACCTATATGCTCTCCATAGAGCTCTATAACCAAGGCAATCCAAGATAGCACTTGCTCCTTGCTTTCTTCTCAAGAACTTCTATATTAATTCCTAATTACTTGTTTCTTTTGGTATTTTCCTTTTAGTGATCCTTGCGATTTTGATTATCTAAAAGCTTGCTATGGCTTCTCGAGAACCAAGTAGTGTTATTAGAATCCTCTAATTAACAAGTATCAAACAGAATTTAAATGACAAGAAATGAAAATGGGACAAAATGGAAATTCTGAAAACTGAAAGATAGATTGAAACTGAGAATACAAAGTTGTTGAATACACTTTTAGCAAAGTTATACAACACTTTAACAACAGAATTTAAAGATTACACTAATGTGACAACTAATTTGATTAACTACGATTGATCATAAACTAAGATTAAAATTATGATGATGTTCCTCTTCTTTCTTCCTCTGTATTTATCACCTGTTTTCATCCCACTTGATCAAATATCTTTTCCCACTTCATCTGCACCCTTGAAAGAGTCAAATTCATCAAAACCGTTCAAACTCATTTTGGCGCCAAAACGCTCCACGTGGATATGAGGCAGTTTGAGACTAATTAAGGATTCTTGGGATGTAGCATGAGGTGGAGGGACACGTTTGGTGAAGTTTAGACCAAGTTGGTGTGGTTTTGCTCAATACTGTGGGTAGTAATGGTATTTCAGTGAAAATAGGGTGTGAAGGGCATTAATTGTGGCGTGTTTCTGTTTTGAGAGGTGGTGAAGAGTGGATAGGAGTAGGTAATGAGTCGGAGAGGTGGAGTGGTGTTTACTGGTGGAGTTACTGGTGGTGGTGTGAGGTGGAAGAAGAAGAAAAAACGGTCTGGGTTTGGGTTTTATTTATTTAAAAGGGAAGGGATTGGGGTGGTTGTTGGGCGAGTAGTGTTTAGGATTGGGTTGGGTAATAATAATAATAATAGGGTCCGGTTGGTTTTATTAGTGAACAAGCCCAAGGACCAATAATGTAACTTCTGAATTCTTGAGGGACTGAGCCTGAAATATATCCAAAGTAATCACAAGGACCAATCATGCCAAATATGGTTAGTACAAGGGCCATATATGATTATTTTTCCATTTTTAAACCTTAAGGACCTATTATGTAATTTTCTGAAACTTGAAGGGTTAAACTTGTAATTTTTCAAAAGTTTATCATAAGGACCAATATTGCCATTTATAAATAGTATAAGGTTTATTTTGATCAATTTCCAATTTTAAAACCTTAAGGACTATTTTGACACTTTTCAAAGTTGAGGGACCAAAGTTGTAATTTTGTGATTTTAAACTTCAAAGGATTATTTTTAACAACTTGTGAATCCCAAGGACCTTTTATGATATTTTACAAGTTTTGATTAACCAGGGACTAGTTTTGCCAATTTATCAAAGTTCGTGGACTGGCGTAAATTATGTATGTTTTGCATGTTTTCATCGGTTTCATCCTTTTGCACTTTAATACCTAAAACACAATTTGGAGATAATTCCAATATTTTGAAGCATATTTGTATGTTTTCGGATATTTTGTAGCTTAAATGTGAGCGAAATGATGAGTATTTAGACACTCATCAATCCCCACACTAAACTATTGCTAGTCCCTAGCAATATTTTATGAAGATTTTAATGGATTTGAAAGAACTCTTTACCAAAAGCCATCACTTACGGAGTAGCCAAGATGTTTCGATTCAAGTAAGAACTATGGTCCACCGATAACCATGTGATTTTGAGCAAACCACAAGTCGTCAGCGGTTTTGATTCGTCTTTACCAAAAGCCGTTTGCTTCGGACTAGCCAACTCTTGATGGAATAGTCAACATCTTGGTGGTGATTACCAATTATGGTTTTTCCATCGCCTTTACCACAAGCCATAATCTTGTGGGCTAGCCAACTCTTTCGCTTTTTAGGATATGGCGAGTTGAGGTACCATACAATTTTGGGCAAATTGCAAGCCGTAAACGGATTTGAGTTATCTTTACCAAGAGCCGTTTGCTCCTGGATTAGCCAATCCTTATGTGTGTTAGACATGGTGGACTGATTACCATTTATTGCGTTCTAAGTGAGAAAAAATTTTTAAAATTTTGGCTAAAAATGGGGTTCCTGATGGAACATGTGTTTGAATTCTCGAGAGAATCCCCACACTTAGAACTGAATATTGCCCTCAATATTCAAAGCACCGGGTCTTAAACCGAACTTAGAACGTAAAAGGAAAATATTACTTAGCCTTTATTTAAGATGTATATACATACATATATATTTTTTAGATAATTTTTTTTTTTTTTATTATTTTTTTTTTATTTTTTTTTTTTTTACAACATGTGGGCATCTCCCCACACTAGGGTGTTACACGGGTGAAAACCCATGTTTGTGCTAATGTTTTTGATTCCCGAGTCACTAGTGGACTCGACCCGATTTGATTTATTTCCTCCCAAACCGCCGGGTTTATCACGCAAGCTAACCGCTTGTGAGCAGTTAATCGTAACAAAGGATTCTGAGCAGGTTGAGAGAAAAGCATTTAAAAAATCCACGGGAAGTATCCGGATCTAAACCAATGTTATATGGAATATCCTGGGTCAAGGTAACATCTTCACTCCCGAATGAGTGAAGAGAAGGAGAAATCACCGGGTAGGTGAAGGGTAGTAGGAGATCGAACAACAAGAATCACAAGAACTTCCTCCTCAAGAATTTGAAATTTAAGTGAAGGAGGAGAGGTCTTATGCTTGATCTCAGGAATTTTATCAGTTGGTTCAACTGATTTGGATTCCTCTTTATGAAGTTGCTTGGTTGTGAGAGTGGAATAATTGTCTGGGTATAACAATTGTTCAAGAAGAAGAATAACATCTTCCTCTTGATTACTCTCGGTATCATCAATACCAGGAAGAAATGTATCCAGATTGAGATAATCATCAATCTCATCCATAATAGAATCACTTTCCTCATCTAAAGTTAAGGAAGTGGAAGAGTTGGAAATGATGGAATGAGACAATGGAGTGGGATCACCACTCACCAAATCATGAACATAACCAAGATTTTCTTGAGAGTACTCCTGTAAGGTAACATCAATGACATCGATTCGGTTAACCGACGCAGAGTTATAATTGGAGGAGTACTTTGAAGTTTGATCATGGTTAAAGGTAATAGCCTCATTACCTACACGCAATGTAATCTGACGCTCAAATACATCTATAAGAGCGTGGCCCGTTCTTAGGAATCCTCGTCCAAGAATGAGAGGAACCCTAGGATCAGCATCGAATTCAACAACCACAAAGTCAGCTGGAAAATGGAACTTCCCTACTTTCACAAATACGTCCTCGGCAATACCGAGGGGCATAGATACTGAACGATCGCAAGCTCAAGAGTCATGCGGTGGGGTAAGTTTAGGAAGAAAGTTTCTTCCATCTTGAATTAGGCATCGGGTTGATCTTGGCGCCCAGATCGGCAAGGCGTTGCATGCAACCATTCACGAAATTCACAAGGTAAGATAAATTTACCAGATCTCCAAGCTTCTCGGGAAGCTTCTTTAAGATAACCGCAGCGGTTCTCATTTAGAAAGTTTTGCCAATTCAACCGCTTTTTCCTTGTTGTTTAACAACTGCTTGATTGTTGATGCGAACTTGGGCATCAAGATGACAAAGATCCGCAAGACTTATGTCAAATTGCAAATCTTTAAAGATTTGCAAGAGTTTGTCCGTTTGATAATTAGACCTCTCGCGGTGTTCTTGCTCATTTAAGCGTGAAGGGTAAGGAATGGTTGGCTTAAAAGGTTTGGATTTAGGGACGATGGCTCGGGAGTTTCATCGGTCTCAAAGACAACTCCTTGTTTGGTTTTCTTCGAGGACAACTTGCGGTTGGGCGTGTGCGGTACCGTGGGCTTGGAATTTGCACCGGTCCTTGGCAACCTCGGGCTCTTTTTCCACATCGATAACGGTGGAGGAATAGGAATAGAGGGTCCCTCATAAGCAACACCACTACAGTGGTGATAGCTTTGATGATGTTGGAATCCTCCTCATCATCACTATCATCAAGAACACTCTTTCGGGAAGCATTAAGCATATGAGAATAAGTCATAGCTGCCCTTTGGTCATAAAGATTGTTTGACAAACTTTTAACCTTGAATCGTGAAAGAGTGGGATCTATCTTTGATGATGTAGGAGTAATTGGGGGTGTAGAATTTGGGACAACCGTGGTTGCTCCAACTTGAGCTGTATCACTACGAGTAGTAACAGCTTTGAGTTCACCCCTAGGATTCGCAACAGTATTACTCGGGAGACTTCCCGAGGTGGAAGGTGGAGCAGTTGTTTCACCAAATCGATATCATACTTTTAAGATCATTCTTGACTCATTATTGTTCTTTGCAATTGAAGAATCAAATTCATTCTTCAAATTGGAGATTTGATTTTGAACCACTCTCATTTTAGCATCGTAGCTTTGATGTGGTTAGCTAGTTCGTGATTGAGATTCTTGGAACGAAACCATTTGATTATTAGGAGCTGAATACCCTTGATTAGGATTTGAATTTCCCCTATGGGGTAGGTATTGAACAGGAACAATTTGATTGTTTTGAGTACGATATTGATTTTGGTTATTATGCCCTCTTGGCTGATTAGGATTAGACCTATTTGAATTGTTGGGTTGATATGATCCTGATGGTCCCTCTTGGCTATTAGCACGGTAGTTTGTTTCACTTGAGGATGGTATTGGTTACCACCTTGATTGAAATTACCGGCTAGAGCATCGACTTCAAATACATTGCCATCGGTGGCAATTACAGTTGTAGTATGCATGAGGACCACCACAAGTGACACATGGTTCAATCTTTTTGACTTCAGCTGGTTTGGATGACTCTTTCTTTTGATTAAGAGTCAAATTTTTAAGAGCATCCATGAGTTGAGCAAACTGAGTATTGTCAACAGTTTGAGTCATGGGAGATGAAGTAGAAGGTGAATCACTTGTTTTGGGAACAATCGGTTTGTTTCGGAGGTACGGACCTCGACTTTGTTTTCTATAATGGCTAAAGCATCCTTTGTTGTTCGATTCAAAAATTACCTCCCGCGGAGGAATTAAGAGAGTCTTGATCGACTTGTCTTATGCCATTATAGAAAGTATCCGATATATCAACTCGGTAAATCCATGATGAGGACAGTTATGTAGCATTTCCTTAAAACGATCCCATGATTCACCGAATGTTTCATCAAAATGTTGTGTGAATTTCATGATTTCATTCCCGAGATTCGTGGTTTTGAAGGAGGATAAAATTTATGCACAAACTCAGACTAAATCTTCCCATGTTTCAATCGACTTAGGGGCGCTTTTGTCAAGCCGGATCTGGCGGGCCCATCGAGAAAAACGGAAAAGAAGAAGTTTGATTGCATCCTCGTGGACGTTTTACATTTCAAGGTGGATGTGATCTTATTGAACCACCGAATGTGATAGTGAGGATCGTCCCTTTCAAACCCATAGAATTGACGCGCTGTCACTAGGTTTATTAACCCTGTTTTAAGCTCAAAGTTCTCAGCTACGATGGCTGGAACAACAATGGCATCTCCGTACCCATCGGTGGGTGCCTGGAGAAGTTCATTCATCGTTTGTTCTTCTGCCATTTTGACAGGAATTTTTGGCTCAGTACGTATCTCGGGTACGACTGATGGAGCAGAACGTCTACGACTTCTTCGAGGTATGGCTACAAGCTCGCGAAGAGGACTTGATGACCTTGAAGAACGAGTGCGCATGCACTAAGACGCGTCTAAGGATCCTTGAAGAAAAGGAAACTCAGAAGGAGTGCGAAGAGTATTTTTGTGATTATTTATCTTTTATATATATAGAAAGAAAAAGAAAATATATATATATTTTTTTTTTTTTTTTATATTTTTATTTTATATTGTTTAAGGAAGATTAAAATATGATAATATATATAAAAGGATAGATAATCACCAAAAATTGTTCAACGCAAACATTGTTGATTGTTCAACGCAGACCTCCCTCCCGGCGTGGCGCGCAAAAATTGATTCGCCTAAAACTAGCCTACTTATTTAGTCAACCACTGTGAGAGGTCAACTAGGCAAGTCAAACTAGAAAGAGGCAAATGCAATAATCCGAGGTAGGACAGGTTATATTCCGGGTCGTTTATTCCCCAACGAGGTTGTGATATCCTGTGATTGAACAAATGTGTTATATAGCTTGGTTGATTAGGAATAAGGTTATGAATGATTTGTCACAATACTAAAAGTATGAATAACTCAATATGAGTTATATCAACTAATAAGTACGATCAAAACCCTAGAAACGTAAAACGTATTAAAAACAAATCGATTATAACTATAGTAGGTATTTGCACGTCTTAGCGACTTAAATGCAAATTAAAGAAAATAAAAGTTAAAATCTATTAAATAAACGCTATCACTATTTTTAAAGTGATGAACGTTTAAAACCTAAAACGACGTTTTAATAAAATTACGTAAACGCGTAAAAATAAAAGTAAAGTGATCAATATAAACCCCACAAATGTGAAATTTATATTTTAAGATCCTAAGAATAAACTAAAATTATTAGAAAAAGAAAATTATTTATTTAACTTATATATAATTTATTATTAATTAATTACTATTTAATACTATTTATTAATACACTATTTAATTAGAAAACTAAAATAAGTTTAGAAAAATAAAATTAAAAACTTAGAAAAATCTAAAATATTATAAAACTTATTTTAAAACTAAAAATATATTTATTATACTATTTATCTATTTAATATTTAATTAATAAGTAATTAGACTAAAATTAATTCTAAAAATTACTAGATGACAAAAGAAAAATCTAGAAAAATTTATAAAACTACTTTAATATAAAAGAGATTTAATAAAAATAAAAAAAATACAGAAGTGCTTATAAATAAGCTAAAAAGAAAATAAAATAGATAGTTTCTATTAAATAGAAACTATTACTATAAGTATTTTTGGCTTTTTATGGTTTTTATTTTATAAAACTATTAAAATACTTAAAATAAGAAACTATTACAAAAACAACAAACTTGGAAACCAAGAATAAGCACTGAAACTGCTTATTACTCTTGACAGTTGACTAAGTTTGACCAACCAAAGAAATGAGCTCAAATAAGCTTATGTGGGGTCCACTAAGGTAAATTCTGGTTCCAATAAGTTACTTGGCCTTGAATAAGCAAGACTTGATAATATAAGCTCACCGAATAAACCAAAGACCACAATAAGCACTTGCTTATTTGGTTCTGAGACAAAATGGGACAACCTTGTGAGGTAATTCCGTGGGGTCCACAGGTTCCAAGGTCAAACAAAGGGTCAATGGTTCAAGCCTGGTAGGAGGGGTTGGAAGAACCAAGATTGAGGGTATGGGACCCACTGATGAGCTCACAAAGAGCTTGTGAAGTGAGGGGTCCAAATTGAGTTCACTCAGTTAACTGAGTGAATGAAATAAGCTAGTAAGCTTGGTAAAAGCTTTAAAATAAACTTAATAAAAAGATAAGTACTATGTATATATTGTATATTAACAAGTATGAACAAGTGGGATCACTGGATTAAACTAATAAGCTTGGAATAAGCTTATAAGCACTTCCAATGAAAATGAAATCCAAACACCCTAGACAGGCAACCAAGATGGCCAAATTGAGCTTATGAAATAAGCTCAATAGAACTTATTGAATGCTGAACTATAAAGTGGGGCTGGTAAGGATTCCAAAATGCCAAAGCTTGACCAATGGGGACCACTGGGTAGCTTTTGAGGGGCTTATGAAGTTGGGTGGTTTCACTGAGTTCACTCAGTTATCTGAGTGAATGGACAAGCTTCAAGTCGTATGCGACCCTAGTAAAAGGCTTTGTAATGGTGAATTAAAGCTTGAACTTGATTAATGGACTGCTTAGTTTAATGAGCCAAAGATCACAAGCCAAAGCTTATTAATGAGCTTATGATGGGCTTGTGATTTTGCTTGTTTACACTGTATGACCAGTGTAGTGTTTTATTTTGATAGCACAAGTTAAGCAAGAATAATCAGACCAAATAAGCAATTAAAGGCAAATAAGCACTTATTTCAAGTAACTAGCCACATGGGCATCACAAACAACCAAAATACTCAGGCTAACACTCAATACATAAGCTTGTGTAAGCTTGATAAAGAGGGTGTCAAATCTGAGTACAGGGGAGTTATGTGAAGAACTACTAAAAGATAAGCACAATTTAAGCACTTTAATCAGCTAGATAAAGATTAATAAAAATAGCAACAAGGAGATTAGCAACAAGACTATATAAACTTACAAGCTCTAGTCCTAATATCAATTAACAAGCTCACGCTTTAGATCCAAAGTTGATTCAAAAATCGCTAGTCGCAAGTTTGACTTTTTAAGTTAACACTAGGTTTGACTAAAGTGAGCTTTGATCTAGATTTACTGATTACTTAAGTTATATTAAGCTATGATAAGGTGAAAATAAGCTAGGTTATCAGATTCTAAGCTAGTATGTGGAATATGGAACTACAAATCCTAACAGTTAACAGATTAGACTAGATTAAGGACTATTTTGACTTTTACTCTAATAAGACCTAAATATTATGACTGGTTTGAGTTTATGTGACCTAGATAAACATGCAGCAACAAGAACTTAGAACAATAACATGCATTAATCCACAGAAGCAGCTTGATCCAAACAGGCCTTAGCAAGGCGCTTTTATGATTAGTGTTACAAATCCACAAATTACAACATGAACCGATTCCAATCACTAGACTATGATGAACTAAGATCGAGATAAACACAATTACACAAGAAACAACAACATATAACTATGAATCACTACTAAGCTAATTATGACCGTTAAACTAAAATTATTATCAACTAAGATTTTTAACTAACAACCTCACCGATTTAACACTAGATTATCACTAACCAACACCAAATAAGTATAAAACAAGAGATTAAGCTAAAATAAGAACTAAAACAGATTATGCCAAAAATCAAGAAAATGCTTACAACTTGAATCAAGGCCAAAATCTGAGAACCAAGAACTGAGTACCACACCTATATGCTCTCCATAGAGCTCTATAACCAAGGCAATCCAAGATAGCACTTGCTCCTTGCTTTCTTCTACAGTAACTTCTATATTAATTCCTAATTACTTGTTTCTTTTTGGTATTTTCCTTTTTAGTGATCCTTGCTGATTTTGATTATCTAAAAGCTTGCTATGGCTTACTGAGAACCAAGTAGTGTTATTAGAATCCTCTAATTAACAAGTATCAAACAGAATTTAAATGACAAGAAATGAAAATGGGACAAAATGGAAATTCTGAAAACTGAAAGATAGATTGAAACTGAGAATACAAAGTTGTTGAATACACTTTTAGCAAAGTTATACAACACTTTAACAACAGAATTTAAAGATTACACTAATGTGACAACTAATTTGATTAACTACGATTGATCATAAACTAAGATTAAAATTATGATGATGTTCCTCTTCTTTCTTCCTCTGTATTTATCACTGCTTTCATCCCACTTGATCAAATATCTTTTCCCACTTCATCCGCACCCTTGAAAGAGTCAAATTCATCAAAACCGTTCAAACTCATTTTGGCGCCAAAACGCCCACGTGGATATGAGGCGCTTGAGACTAATTAAGGATTCTTGGGATGTAGCATGAGGTGGAGGGACACGTTTGGTGAAGTTTAGACCAAGTTGGTGTGGTTTTGCTCAATATTGTGGGTAGTAATGGTATTTCAAAGAAAATAGGGTGTGAAGGGCATTAATTGTGGCGTGTTGAGGTTTTGTGAGAGGTGGTGGAGAGTGGATAGGAGTAGGTAATGAGTGGAGAGGTGAGGTGTTTACAGTGTTACAGGTGGTGGTGTGAGGTGGAAGAAGAAGAAGAAGAAAGGTTCGGTTTTATTTATTTAAAAGGAGTGGTGGGTTTAGTGTTTAGGATTGGGTAATAATAATAATAATAGGGTCCTGGTTTTATTAGTGAACAAGCCCAAGGACCAATAATGTAACTTCAATTCTTGAGGATGGCACAAATATATCCAAAGTAATCACAAGGACCAATCATGCCAAATATGGTTAGTACAAGGGCCATATATGATTATTTTTCCATTTTTAAACCTTAAGGACCTATTATGTAATTTTCTGAAACTTGAAGGGTTAAACTTGTAATTTTTCAAAAGTTTATCATAAGGACCAATATTGCCATTTATAAATAGTATAAGGTTTATTTTGATCAATTTCCAATTTTTAAAACCTTAAGGACTATTTTTGACACTTTTGCAAAGTTGAGGACCAAAGTTGTAATTTTGTGATTTTAAACTTCAAAGGATTATTTTAACAACTTGTGAATCCCAAGGACCTTTTATGATATTTTACAAGTTTTGATTAACCAGGACTAGTTTTGCCAATTTATCAAAGTTCGTGGACCTAAACTAAATTATGTATGTTTTGCATGTTTTTCATCGCCATCCTTTTGCACTTTAATACCTAAAACACAATTTGGAGATAATTCCAATATTTTGAAGCATATTTGTATGTTTTCGGATATTTTTGTAGCTTAAATGTGAGCGAAATGATGAGTATTTAGACACTCATCAATCCCCACATTAAACTATTGCTAGTCCCTAGCAATATTTTATGAAGATTTTAATGGATTTGAAAGAACTCTTTACCAAAAGCCATCACTTACGGAGTAGCCAAGATGTTTCGGTTCAAGTAAGAACTATGGTCCACCCGATAACCATGTGATTTTGAGCAAACCACAAGTCGTCAACGGTTTTGATTTGTCTTTACCAAAAGCCGCTTTGCTTCGGACTAGCCAACTCTTGATGGAATAGTCAACATCTTGGTGAGCTGATTACCAATTATGGTTTTTCCACTGCCTTTACCACAAGCCATAATCTTGTGGGCTAGCCAACTCTTTCGCTTTTTAGGATATGGCGAGTTGAGGTACCATACAATTTTGGGCAAATTGCAAGCCGTAAACGGATTTGAGTTATCTTTACCAAGAGCCGTTTGCTCCTGGATTAGCCAATCCTTATGTGTGTTAGACATGGTGGACTGATTACCATTTATTGCGTTCTAAGTGAGAAAAAATTTTTAAAATTTTGGCTAAAAATGGGGTTCCTGATGGAACATGTGTTTGAATTCTCGAGAATCCCCCACACTTAGAACTGAATATTGCCCTCAATATTCAAAGCACCGGTCTTAAACCGAACTTAGAACGTAAAAGGAAAATATTACTTAGCCTTTATTTAAGATGTATATACATACATATATATTTTTTTAGATAATTTTTTTTTTTTATTTATTTTTTTTTTTTTTTTTTTTTTTACAACATGTGGGCATCTCCCCCACACTAGGGTGTTACACACGGGTGAAAACCCATGTTTGTGCTAATGTTTTTGATTCCCGAGTCACTAGCTGGACTCGACCCCGATTTGATTTATTTCCTCCCAAACTGTCAGGCTTATCACGCAAGCTAACCGCTTGTGAACGGTTAACTGTAACAAAGGATTCCTGAACAGGTTGAGAGAAAAAGCATTTAAAAAAAATCCCTGGGGAAGTATCTGGATCTAAACCAATGTTATATGGAATATCCTGGGTCAAGATAACATCTTCACTCCCGAATGAGTGAAGAGAAGGAGAAATCACCGGATAGGTGAAGGGTAGTAGGAGATCGAACAACAAGAATCACAAGAACTTCCTCCTCAAGAATTTGAAATTTAAGTGAAGGAGGAGAGGTCTTATGCTTGATCTCGAGAATTTTATCGCTTGGTTCAACTGATTTGGATTCCTCTTTATGAAGTTGCTTGGTTGTGAGAGTGGAATAATTGTCGGGTATAACAATTGTTCAAGAAGAAGAATAACATCTTCCTCTTGATTACTCTCGGTATCATCAATACCGAGAAGAAATGTATCCGATTGAGATAATCATCAATCTCATCCATAATAGAATCACTTTCCTCATCTAAAGTTAAGGAAGTGGAAGAGTTGGAAATGATGGAATGAGACAATGGAGTGGGATCACCACTCACCAAATCATGAACATAACCAAGATTTTCTTGAGAGTACTCCTGTAAGGTAACATCAATGACATCGATTCGGTTAACCGACGCAGAGTTATAATTGGAGGAGTACTTCGAAGTTTGATCATGGTTAAAGGTAATAGCCTCATAACCTACACGCAATGTAATCTGACGCTCAAATACATCTATAAGAGCGTGGCCCGTTCTTAGGAATCCTCGTCCAAGAATGAGAGGAACCCTAGGATCAGCATCGAATTCAACAACCACAAAGTCAGCTGGAAAATGGAACTTCCTACTTTTAAATACGTCCTCGGCAATACCGGGGGCATAGATCTGAACGATCGCAAGCTCAAGAGTCATGCGGTGGGGTAAGTTTAGGAAGAGAAAGTTTCTTCCATCTTGAATTAGGCATCGGGTTGATCTTGGCGCCCGATCGCCAAGGCGTTGCATGCAACCATTCACGAAATTCACAAGGTAAGATAAATTTACCAGATCTCCAAGCTTCTCGAAGCTTTTTAAGATAATCGCAGAGCGCTTCATTTAGAGAAGTTTTTGCCAATTCAACCAGTTTTTCCTTGTTGTTTAACAACTGTTTGATTGTTGATGCGAACTTGGGCATCAAGATGACAGCATCCGCAAGACTTATGTCAAATTGCAAATCTTTAAAGATTTGCAAGAGTTTGTCCGTTTGATAATTAGACCTCTCGCGGTGTTCTTGCTCATTTAAGCGTGAAGGGTAAGGAATGGTTGGCTTAAAAGGTTTGGATTTAGGGACAGTAGGCTCAGGAGTTTCATCAGTCTCAAAGACAACTCCTTGTTTGGTTTTCTTTCGAGGGACAACTTGCGGTTGGGCGTGTGCGGTACTGTGGGCTTGGAATTTGCACCGGTCCTTGGCAACCTCGGCTCTTTTTCCACATCGTATAACGGTGGAGGAATAGGAATAGAGGGTCCCTCATAAGCAAAGACCTACGCTTTTCATCCTTTTGCACTTTAATACCTAAAACACAATTTGGAGATAATTCCAATATTTTGAAGCATATTTGTATGTTTTCAGATATTTTTGTAGCTTAAATGTGAACGAAATGATGAGTATTTAGACACTCATCAACGGTTTTCAGGTTTGAGAGCTTCAGGTTGAGCTTCAAGGATTTTTTATGGAAGGGGTGACTTAATTTTCATTCCCAAAGATCTTAATCGAAGAGGTTTAGGTCGATACTTTCGACTAAGAGCATCCGCCACAACATTTGCTTTTCCCGGGTGATAACGAATTTCACAGTCGTAATCACTAAGCAATTCTAGCCATCGGCGTTGTCGCATGTTTAACTCCTTTTGATCGAAAATGTGTTGGAGACTTTTATGGTCGGTGAACACCGCACACTTGGTTCCATATAGGTAATGTCTCCATATTTTTGGGCGAAACCACGGCTCCCAATTCCAAGTCATGGGTAGTGTAGTTCTTTTCGTGAGTTTTGAGTTGTCGCTGAAGCATAAGCGATCACCTTGTTCCTTTGGATCGATCCGCACTAACCCTAGGTGTGATGCATCACAAGAGATCACAAAATCTTCCACTCCATCGGGTAGAGCTAAGATAGGAGCTTCACAAAGCTTTTGTTTCAAGAGTTGAAAGGCTAACTCTTGTTTTTCACCCCAGTCAAAATTCTTCTTTTTCTGGGTTAACTCCGTTAGAGGTTTTGCGATTTTCGAGAATCCTTCGATAAATCTTCGATAGTACCCCGCAAGACCCAAAAATTGGCGTATCTCGGTAGGGGTAGTAGGGGATGACCAATCTTTGACAGCTTCGATTTTTGAAGGATCGACACGAAGACCATTACTATCTATCACGTGACCAAGGAATTGAACCTTTTGAATCCAGAAGTCGCACTCGGAAAACTTAGCATACGCTTCTTCCTTGAGTAACTCTAGAATGGCTTTCAAGTGTTCCGCATGCTCTTCCTTGTTATGGAGTAAATGAGATTGTCGCCGATGAACACAATCACAAATTTGTCCAAGTATGGTTTACACACCGGTTCATTAGGTCCATAAACACCGCTGCATTTGTCAAACCAAATGGCATCACTTGGAACTCATAGTGGCCGATCGCGTCGGAAAGCGCTTTGAATATCTTCTTCTCTAACTCTCGCTTGGTGATACCCGATCTCGGATCAATCTTTGAATAGACGCTGACCCTTGTAGTTGGTCAAACAAATCATCAATCCTAGGCAATGGATAGCGATTTTCACCGTTAGTTTGTTCAATTCTCGGTAATCGATACACATACGAAAGGATCCGTCCTTCTTTTGACAAATAAGACCGGAGCTCCCAAGGTGAAGAACCCGGTCGAATGAATCCTTTTCGACAGTTCTTGTAGTTGATCGACAATTCTTGTAGTTCGGAGGGTGCCAATCTATAAGGTGCTCAGGCACGGTGCCGCCTCCCGACTAGCACGATTTGGAATTCTACTTGCCGAACCGGAGGAAGGCCAGGCAAGTCTTCAGGAAAGTCCCTAGCCACGGAGACGTCTTTTAGTTGTTTCTCATCCGCTTTCTTCTTTTCCGTCACTTGGGCTAGAAAAATGTGGCATCCTTTTTCTATGTACTTTGCAGTTTTAACGCATGAGATGATATTCAATCGGGTTTTACTACGATCACCCCGAATGATTAGAGTTTTTCCGTCGAGAGGAATGTGAACAACTTTCTCGTCACAAATGATTCTTGCACGATTCTTGGATAGCCAATCCATGCCAATGACAGCATCGAAGCTACTAAGTTGGATAGGCATAAGGTCTATATTGAACGGGTGATTTGATAAGGATAGGTTGCAACCTCGAAGGATAGTGTTAGTTCCTACTATTTTTCCATTGGCTAACTCTACTTCATAGGTGGTATCTAAGGTAGTTGGTGTGACTTTTAACAAAGGTGCAAACTTAGAAGACACAAAGCTTTTGTCGGCTCCAGAATCAAATAACACTTTAGCTAAATGATGGTTGAGTGAAAACGTACCCGCAACGACGTCCGGGTTTTCTTGTGCATCCCCATCTCCTAGCACATAAGCTCTTGCTCTAGCAGGGTTGTTGTTGTTGTTGTTCCCGTACAGTTTTGGGCATCTACTCTTGACATGCCCAGCTTCTCCACATCCAAAGCAAGTTATTCCCATGGGTTGAAGGTTACTTCGGGTAGCAGGGCTTGACAATCCTTGCGAGTATGACCCACCTTGTTACACTTACCACACTTAATAGTACAACGTCCCACATGATGCGAGTTGCATCGAGTGCACAAAGGGTGTGATTCAAAGATACCCTTTTCCAAAGGCGGAGTAGCGATAAGCCCGCAACTTCTTGCCTACGATTTTGTTGATTGTGGTGGTTGTTTCGGTTTTGGTGGTATGGGTTGGGATTGTTGTTGCGGTGTTGATTATGATTGTTGCGGCCTTGATTGTTGTTGTTGTTGCGGTTATTGTTGTGATGGAAAGAGTTGTTATGATGGTAGTTGTTGGAAGTGTTGCCTCGACGGTCATCAAATTTCCTTTTGTTGTCGTTACCGCCTTGCACGGGTCCATGTTTCAAGACTTGATCCATGAGTTGGTAGGAAATTGTGATCACTTCTTCCACAAGATTGGGCTTTGATGCAAGAATATTGCCTCAATGCTTCGGTAATCCCCATTGAGGTTTTCCAGCAACTTGACATTATCAGAAACCATGGATGGGCATAGGGCTTTCAATTCTTGGAAACGCTTGAAGTAGGTTTTGAGATCATTGCCGTTAGTAGTTAGATGATAGAACTCATCTTCCAGTTTCTTGATCTCGGTCCTTGGGCAGTATTGCTTCATATCAATTGCTTCAATTTAGTCCAAGTGGTTTTGTAAGCTTCTTCCATACCAATAGGTTGTGCATAAGCTTTCCACCAAAACAATGCATCTTCTAGTAGAGTACCAGTAGCAAATTTCACCTTGCAATCTTCCGAGCAATCACTTAGGAGAAACACGGTTTCGGACCTTTCGAACCAATGAATAAGGCCAACAGCGCCTTCGGTTCCTTTGAAGAAGGTAGGTTTGCAATTCATAAACTCCTTGTACCCACATTTGCGATTCACAATAGTTTCATTCCGATTGGCTCGATTCGCGGCTTCATTTGTTCGAACCGCCTCAGCAGGACGTGCAGCAAAAGCAGCACCAATCTCATTAGTAACCATTCTCCGAATTGCATCAGGGGTCATCTCAAGAGTTGGAGTAGGGGTAGATCTCGTTCTTGCCATTTTTCTAAAGACATACTCAGATTTTAGAATCATTCAACATAAGTGAGAATTATTACAAAAATGATTTCATAATAGTCAAGATCATCACATTATATTAATAGAGTATAATCATCATAAGAAGAATCACAATATGTTAGAACCACACAAGAGAGTATATATAAATGATCACTTCGATTTATATAAACCGATAAATAAGAAAGATCACCATACATAAGAACATAGGAAAAACAACCATAAATTCATAGGTCCATCATCCATACATAGTAATACGAAAACCATACAATGTCACATCAATAGCTTGTTCGATAGTTTAACAAAACATGCGAATACAAAGCCTCTATCAGTGCCACAGGCGGCAGGCTAAAGTACTAGTAGACTAAGTTGGTGAATCTCCGATCTATGGGCTGTCGGGTGTGCCACTCACTCGACGCTGCAAGTCACGGTCAAGCTCAGCCAAGTCATCCATCTCCCTATCTCTCGCCTCCAATCTCTGCTCAAGAGTCACAGTACGCGTCTCCATGATCACCATCTGCTCAAACTGTCGTTGTACAACTCCCTCTAGCATCTCAACTCTGTCTAGCAGCTCCAATCTCTTCGACTCGGTCCTCTCGGCAAGGAGGCTCCCAACCTCGTCCTCTATGTTCTCAATCCGGACCAATGGAACCTCATCAACGTATGACATAGCCTCCTCAAGCTGATCCTCACATCGCAAAAGTCGTGCAGCTAAAAATGGAACTGTGTGGTGAAGAGGTTCTCCCGTAATAGGGAGAATCTCAGCAGCAACAAACAAATGATCTCCAAGCTCCATAGCACTCGCTGAACCCTCCTCTGACCTCCAACGACTAATGACCGTCATCAAGAAGGACCAACGTCTAGCGTCAACCCTCCTATGGGGCCCCGGCTCACAGGTACAGGTCACAGCATAATGATATGGGTCGGAATGTGAAGGTGAGAAATGGACCCTCTCCCAAGAGATATCATAGCTCGTGATGCATCACCAACGGTGATGATGCATGGGATGGAGACGAAATACGTATGGTAGTGGTTTGGTAGATGAAAGTAGTAGGTGGAGGTAGCGGTGAAGTAGGTATGGGTGATGGCGTGGTGAAGTCGGTGGTGGGAAAGCGTAAGATGATGGTATGTCGAGGGTGAAACAAAGGTGGTGGGTGCCTTCACTCGTTTCCGAGCGGTATGTATGAAGATCGCACCATCCTTATGGTATCGAAATGGCTTTCCGAAGGGCGCAGGCTTGTAGGGTTTGAGAACCCTAGCTCACTTTCGCCTTCGGCGAATAGGTAGTGATGAGTGAGAAGTGGTGGAGGACACATAATCAGTGTGTGAAGGTATTTGAGATACAACGTCCGAAGGGGACAGCCACTGTTGTGACTCAAGGTACTGATCATAGGTAGGGGGACCAAAAACAGGCAAACGCTCAGGTATGACCAGAGCAGGTGGAGTAGCAGCGACCTCACCCTCCTCAAAGGCTCAAAGGGCTCAGTCTCTCCAGATGTCACAGCCGGGGACCTACGTGCTAGAACAGCAGGTGTCAGGGGCACGGTAGTAGAGGACATGGCGTCCTCAATCTCAGTGTCAGAGGTCAGATCAATGGGGTATGAAGCAGAAGACATGGTACTGTAACAACCCAAAAGAAAATATGCATTTTTAAGTATAAATAGTGCCATGCAGTAAATAAGATTTAGTTAGTCGTGCATAATCTGCCACGCAAATCTAAATGCCTAACTAAATGAAAGTTAACATTATAAGTTTTCTTCATGCAAAGTTTTACTAGTCATGTATTATCCGCTAAACGAATCTCATACATGTTATCGGAACGAAGTAGGTGCGGAGGACGTGGATTGGTGGTGTAAAACGGTCCATTTGAAAAACGTGGTTATACTCCAATTTGTTTTAAAAATACAAGTTGGTTCTCTATAACCTAGGCTCTGATACCAATCTGTAACACCCCCATAATCACAATGTGACAGCGGAAGACTACTTGGGGTATTACTTAGAGGATCACAGTCATAAGTCATAGAAAACGACTCTCAGAGACGTTTTAACAAAATATTGTTATCATTTCATAAAATTCAATGTTTTGGATCACAAGAGAAAATACCACAAGTTTTGAAGTTACACAAAAGATAAAATCAAAGTTTGAGAAATGATAACTTTATTTAAAACACCACTTCCAGCATTCCATTCCGTACACTCCGCATCTTCAAGATTTTCCTAATTAGTACCTGAGATAAACATGATTAAAAGATCAACAAAAATGTTGAGTGATGTTCATAGGTTTAATAAATGGTTGAACACAAGTAAGAGATGATAATTGCTTCGAAGATAATCACCATAGAAAACAGAGATTATTATTATGCACTAAGCTCATGACACGAAACTAACTGCATACACTAATTCTTGGTGTAAGTGATAAATTGCCCCATATGGAATTGCCAATTCCATAGATAACCAATATAGTGCGCCCGGTTATTTCCGATAACCGAGTCGGGTCGTTAATTCTCATAGTACTATCCACAATATTCGCTCACTTGCAAGTGATTAATGGTTCATGATAAAAGGGACTTTTGGCGGTGCAACTTAGGCTATAATAATAATGATCGTGCAAGCATACATTTTAAGAAAAGACTAGTGTTCTAATTTATAGCATGTATCTCCTCAAGGGGTTGAAAAACAAGTAAAAGCGAGGCTATGAACTCACCTTAGCAAAAGTATCCGAGTAGTGAAAAAGATCAAGTAGTGGATACACAAAGTACCGTCACCCGACCTATAGTTAGTATACCAATACTTTAATTAATACGTTTGTATTTTGACTTGATAGTATTCAAATGTATCAAAAGTTAAGTTGTTGATGCTTGTGAGGCAATGTTTACGTTTAAACGATTTATTGAGTGTTGATTGCCATAGACTCAAGGAGATGTGTAAGTATATAGAGGATGATGAGAGTACGTCGAGACGGATAAGTTGTAGATTTATTGATAACTAAAAGACATTAGATGAAAGACTCTTCATGGTAACGCATTTGTGTCATAAGTCATCGTTTTAGAATATGAATGTTTAAATATGAGTGTCTATTGACTAATAGCAGTTATATGTCATCTATAAAAGTATGGTTACGATATACTACAAACATAATAGTGTTATGGTTTAAGAAAAATCGGCATGATCTCGTTTATATATTTTGAACATAGTTTTTAAAATAAAGCGTTATTGTAAAGGAAATAATAGTTTTTGTTTATATAAGATTCATGTAATTTATCGTTTGAAGACTTTGTTTAATTTATAGCGAATAGTGAATTTAATTTATAAAGTTGTCGTTTTAAACTAAAATGTAAATATAAGTTATTTGTAAAACCATCGTTAATAATTACAAAGTGTGGTTTAGTATATAAAAATCGTCATTCTAAACATAGCTATTATTTATCAACTAGAAAATATAAGTTATGGTTTATTATTAAAAGAATGTTTGGTCCATATATTCAAGATTGTAAGTTTTAGTTGTAAAAATCTAGTTTAGTATCTTAACGGGTTCGGTTTTATCCAAAGGTTTGATGTGGACGCGATAGGTGGTAACGAGGAGGGGGAAGTGGATTTGGGCTTGACGCGGGCCAAACGAGTAGCCAAATAATCGAATCGGCTTTCACAAGGAGGGGCTTTGGCCCACCTCCAATACCAAACAGCACCCTTATAAGATTTTGAAAGGAAGACTATTTTTGTAAACCGTTATTTGACCGTAAGAGTTTAGCAAGACGACGAAATGGAAAAAACAAGGAGAATATGACACGTCCACGAGTGGTTGTTTATCGCTTCAACAACATGGAAGGGTTAGGAGTTTTGAGTGTTAACGAGACGGATCCGAACACGCCTAGTGTCCTTCCTCGACTCACAACCAAGCACACCCGTAGGTGTCTCGGCATTAACTCAAACGCAAAACTACGGTCTCAAGATATTGACGTGAAGTATCATGTCACTAGCTTATTCGAGACCCTCGACCGCACCTTAAAACATAGCGAGTATCAAACACACGCATCGACAACAATTTGATTACCTCGTGAGTCAAAGACTCAAATGGAAAGGGACAATACTCTTTTCAAACAATTCTAAACCGAACACTAGTAATAAAAAATAAGCTGGATCGAATTCGAGACTAAGCAAGTTATCACGTGAACCGAAATTAAGCCGAACCAAATAAACCATTAGCTAACAAATATAAATCGAAATACTTAATCCTGATTATCATATAAGCCGATTACATGTTTCAATCTTTCAGGAGTTTTAAAGTTTGTGATTCATGTGTTTCTTCTTGTGTGACAGCCTCGACCAAACAACAACATAAACCAATTTCAATGTTTTAACAACATAGAATGTGTATTCGATTCATCAACTAAATCAAACCCTCAAATCATAACATTTATTTATAACAATATTATATCAAGAAGAGATTCAATGTAAACCTTACAATTAACAAAGGGTTCGTTAGGGTGAAAGGGAAACGACACACCAAGCTCGAGCCACCAAGAAAACTAACCACTAAGACTCCTTTCTTGCCTTCTCTTTGTGTGATGAAACTTTGTTTGGGTATGGTTTCTTAGTGGTCGAGCCATGGTTTAAATAGGGGTAAAGGTGGAAGTCTTGTTCTATTCTTTCTTGGTCTTGGATGAGTAAGAGTCTTCTTTGAGTAATTTCACCAGGGTGCGCAGGACTTCACGTGGCTCTCCTGGGCTTATCTTCAACCGTGACCTCTAAAGACAAGAAAATTGGGGACCTTTGCTTTTTTCGATTTGTTTACCGAATTATAGTGGAACGTTTTTCTTGCTTGACATCTTGAGGGTGTCAGCCATTATTATTCGAAAGTGGTAATGAGGTTTTTGGAGGTGGGGAGAAGTTGTTGGAGCCTTGCCAAAAGAAAGAGATGAAGGAGAGGGGGCGCAGGTTTTAGGGGAAAGTGGGTAAGTCATCACGTGGGTGTGTGTTTGTGTAGTGTTAGGAGTAGTTTTACTTTATTATTATTTTTGTTTTGTTTTTTGTTAAGTGTAACTAATTATTATTTTGTGTATTTATTTGATACCCAATGTATTTCGTGTTCATTGTTTAGCTTGTAAAAGTATAATTTCAAGCGGGAAAATATAATACTTATATTTTTAGACACGTTTTAAATAAACTGACACGGTGGTATAATTTCCGATTTCATTATTTCGTTTCTATTTTTCATGTTTTCTTTTATTATACTGGTACGCGTGCGGACTCGTAAGACAAGAAATATTCTTATGAGACTAATTGAGAAATCAGTAAATATTAGGCATGATTTAATAATACTACTCGAAGATGCATAAATTTCTATGCAAGAAAAATGAAATGTAAACGCCAAAATGCTCAACTTAGATCAAATAAATTTTTGATAGACAATCTAGTTCATTAATATGAAGATCAAAATAGTTGAAATTTTACAGATGGCTACAGAAATCGATGGGAGATACGAGTACATTGATAAACTCACCCGAATGTAGAGCCATGCATGCTGGCGTTTGAGACATGTGAGGTCATATAATATTCCGAGACCACCTATTCCAACAAAAAGTGAAAACATTTCTTGTTTGCGCATCAAAACTAAAAGAAAAATAATAGATGATCCTGGTAGAAGCGACCCTTGCCAACAATGTTCATCGCGAAAAGTCAAAAGATATTGGTTTATCTTATCAAGGGCTAATATGGTTGGTGAGTTTTAAAGGGAGGTAGATGTGGTTAATATGAAGAAGAAGGCGGTGAGAAAGAGTGTGAGAATGAGTCAATATTTAAAGAGAGAGGTTGATGGTATGGTGTAAATGCTACTTTAAGAGATGTGAGTACTGAGTAGATGGTATAGTATGGACGGTGGAGATTGTTTGATGTGGGAAAGAGCGGATTATGATCCGTGTGGTTTTGCAATGAAGTGTGTGATCTGTGTTTGTTTCATTTCAAGTGTTACACTACCATAACAATATTACTGTTTTAACTTTTAAGGTTTTAACTTTGAGGTTAATGTTAAACTTTTGAGGCCAACAATGTTTATTAATTATTACTCTAGTGGTTTTTATTATTTTAGAAAGTTGGTGCTAACACTTTCATTTATACAATCGTTTACTTAATTATCTAACATTCTGATTTTACATTAGAAGACGTATCGAGATATACTAAAAACACACCCTTAGCTAATTGTTTTTGCACTATTATATTACTTCGTATGTAAATTGTTCCCAGCCTTGACATGCAATTATTTCAAACAAGTTTTTGCCCTTTTGTAATAATTTTTCTTGGCATAATGAACAACAAAAAAGGCAAAAGAGTTTGGTATGTTTGAGTTTGCTAGTACACTCCTTAATTGGTTGCTCAGTTTTAAAGAGATGGAGAGATGTGGGTGGTTAGATGGTATTGAATCCAAATTTAAGATAGGAGGGAGTGAATATGAAGGGTTGGATTGATGAAAGAAATAATGGACGGTGGAGATTGTTTGAAGTGGAACGGTGCAGATTGTGATCCGTGTTGTTTTCGAATGGAGTAGTCTCATTTGTGTTTCTTCCATTCCAACTCAGCTTGAACAAACTGTGGGAGTAGGTTGGTTGGTGTCAACTTAAATGTGTGTTTAATGTCTTCTGATGTACTTCTCAAAGTGCTTCCATTGTGAAGAGTCTTGTCAATCATCCAATACTTCACAATTTTGGTTACAATTTAAAAGATAGAACTATATCAATGTTCAAGCTCTTTATTTAGAGGTCATTGTATCAATTACTAATAAGTTGTTATACCAAATGACTTATGCGAGACTTTGTGATGAGATGTAACATTAGTTTATCATGCATTAAAGAGTTCTTACTTTTATATGATGATACATGCTGGTCAGATGATCGAGATAAAATAAAGAGAATCAAACATTTCAAAAAGTAGGAAAATTTTAAACGTGGCTACGTATGAGACATTAGGACATGCGTTGTATTTTAGTACCTTAATAATACCAACTTAATGTACACCACTTTTGTATTTTTTATTTGAGGATAGAATGTGTCAGTAGGCTCGTGCCCGTCTGTGACTCTAACGGACCACAAGCCCACAAGCTCGGCTTGAGCCGAATATCTCGTCTAATATTTTTAACTTTTAAATATAGCCCTTAAGTTTACAAATAGCAAAACCTTAAAAAAAATATAGTTAAAGTGTAATATCTCACAAACTCATGATCGACACATCATGAAACATCTCTTTTAAGGCTCGAGATTTATGTACTATCATGATCGACACATGTTTTAAACCAATGCATTTTAAATAAATTGCACACACTAGTAAAAAAGTAATCAATTTTTAATGTAAATACTAGATTTCAACTCTCTAGTCAGCCATTAATCTCTATATTTTGCTAAGATAGCAATTAAAGGGATAACATAATCATCGGAAGTTTTTGTTTCCAAAAGGAACTAATTTTGGGTGAGGGTTAATGGTAAACAACAAACGCAATTTCTTAAATCAGAAAAATTAAAGTTAGAATTTCTTTTTTCTTAAGTACACTAAAAGTATGCATGATTCTGATTCATAAGAGTCACGAGTCGACTCGCTAAAGAGTCAATGGTTGACTCGTAAGAGTCAAGGTCAAGTAAGAGTCAATGACCAAGTCGAATCGATTCAAGGGTAATCTGACTCGTCTCATAAGAGTTTGGCAACTATTCTTGATTTATTGATCCTTAAGAGTTTGGTAATCTGACTCGTCTCGTAAGAGTTTGGCAACTACTTCAAAAAACATAATTGGGAGATCAGTATTGCGGTATTGGCCACCATCAAGGATCGGTAGCACGAATGTGCCATGCATCCAGTTGTGCCATTGACAAGCCAGAGAAAGTATTAACAGTAGTTTAGAATCACAAAAAGATTCAAGTACTTTAGCATCTCAATAGACATTTGGGGGATTTGATCAAGCCCATTCCTTTTTAATTTGGATTGTCAACAGGTTCCAAAATCACTCATTAAGTCCATATAGGTTCGTATATATTTTCCTTCAAAGTGTACCATTTGTCTATACCGTTTAAATTTACATGTTTTAGCCTTCCTTCATTTCTCGCGTCTCAGCATAGGCGTGCTCTAATCTGTATTAAGGTGATCTTAAACTAGGTTAGAGAAAAGCTAAAACAAATTTGCAAATGTGGTTTGTTTTCTGTCCAATATGTAATGCTGGTTAGTTTCTGTAGGGAGATTGTGTTTCATTTAATGTTTGCTTTGGCTTTGGTCTGTCACTCTTGTGTTAATGGTGGTACTAACAACCTATATGGGTAGACCATTGATGCAAGTGTAAATGTTGATTAGTTGTTGTATGAAAATGGGACTGTGTTCTTCATGTCATTGCTTGCTTTCTTTCTCTTTAACCTCATTCATATCCCTCTAGGAGTGGTTGGTTGAGGCCATAAATGCAAGTGGTTTTGTTGATGTCTATCACTTGCTTTCTTTCTCTTTAACCCCAATCATATCCTTCAGCAGTGGGTGGTTGAAACCATACCAATTGCATGCTCAGACATTAGTTTTAAAGTTCACTTATGAGAACAAAAGCTATCCAGTAAATAAACAAATGACTATGGCTGGCTTACCTTTATACACTACTAGCTTTGTCTCAAAGTAATTGAGCGCAAAAAAAAAGGTTTATATTAAACAACACAATCATGTGCTACTATAAAATTTTGTATTTAGCTTTGCAAAACAATTAATTTAAAGCATAAGACCATCTTTAGCATAAATGCAGAAACTCGACACCCCCGTTTAGAAGTGTAGAAACATTCGTGAGCATCAATTATGACAATGTATACGCATATCAAATGGATAAAACTTATGTCTTTTACTAGTATTATTAAAGACATTGGTATTCCATTTATTAGACATAAATTCGAACAATGATATTGATATTCAAGTCATGGATTCAAACAATGAATGGTAGCGGTATTGCACATGTCACAACTACAAAGGGTAAAAAACTAATAATTCTTATGCGATGTAGTCCATGTCTATTTCTCCATCATCATCTTTTGGCTTCAAAGACGACGGCCTTGTAGCGATCTTGTATAAGTTCATAAAGGTTATTAAGTTTAAGCTCATCAAGGTGATAAAGTTTTTTTTTTTTTTTTTTTTTTTTTTCATAATATGCAAAAATACATCCAGACATATCACACACATCAGACACATCAAGACTCAACTTTATAGTCGTGTCTACGGCATTTTTCAACGCGATGTAGTCCATATCTATTTCACCATCATCACTTTTAAATTGAAGAATACCACGCTTAAGATTTACTGTATCGACCCAAATGTCCGATAAGTCTATCGGTTGCGAGCAATTGCACATCAATATACACTTATCAGCTGTAGTAAGAACAAGTCTTGTATAAATATTAAGGACCTACTAAGCATGAAAAACACTTGTTAACACGGTAATAGCATAAAGAAGCACATTAATCTCAATAACCGATGAGAATGGAACAAAACACGAAGGGGTAGGATTCCCAAATATCCGTAATAAATGTGAATTGCTGGATATCCCTATCGAGTCATCCCAATCATGATGGAAATAGGAAACATGCCCATTTTCGTTCTCATCTAATGGCAATCGTCCATCTGATACCAATCCAGCCTTGTCTATTAGAGACACGTTACCAAATACATCCCCCTTCTTAAAATCAAAATGTTAAATGTTGACTATCATGCTGAAGAGCTCAAACCGAGGGTTTAAGTATTTATGCCTGATGAAAATCAAAACAACTATCACAAAACAAAAATTATGAAATAAATATAGAGAGGATCGAGAAATCGATTGGCTCAGTGGGTCATTTACAAAGTAGACACTCTACTAAGCATGAAAAACACTTGTTAACACGGCTCAAGACACATTATGAATGTTGATTAACATAAACCTCGCATTTCGCAACAACTACTCAATTTTAGCCTGACACCATTTGTTATGATCAAATTTAAAAAAGAAAAAAGAAAATAGATATTTCTAATTTGAAAATAAAACTACAGAATTTCACTTCTCGCTAGCCATAAAAGAAATTTATCTATATTAAAAATTCCTCCCAATATACACATTATGCCACAAACTTATTTGTTGGACTTATATATGGTTTTAGTCTTTGAACTTCTTCTGCACATACAGTCATTAAAAAATGGTTTTGGGTCACGTTGGGTCATTTTGTAAACACTGATCTTATCAATTCATAAAGCAAAACGGTTGTTACCTTGCATCACAAACAGGCAAAGGAATTACCTAAAAATCCATTTTGTATGATTAACATCTTGAACGATTGATTGGAAAAAAATAAGACAATCCATATAATAATTTATATACCACACTAACATACTTATTTACTTATTAAATTAGGAGGGTTTCTCTTTGGTCACTATAGTTTTCTTTTTGTGCATCAGATCAAGTACCTTGTACAAGAGATTTCACAAAATCTTTCCTTTCTTACTAAAGAAAATGTAACCTCGTCTAGGGTTATTTTTTTTAACTATTTATGCACATAATAAACTAGTGTTGCCTCTCATCAAAAAATTTTAACTTGTGAATCTTGTGTGGTTCATGAAGCATTATGTGAAACAGTTTTCTAAGCTGAAAATACTAGTATTGTAAATGATAAACATAAATGAAAATGAGTACCTTAAAATTCCGAGACCACCTATTCCAACAAAGAGTGAAAACATTTTTTATTTTCGCATCAAAAAGTAAAAGCAGAAATAATAGATGATCTTGGGTAGAGCAGCCCTTGCCAACAATGTTCATCGCCACAAGATAGCTACCAACCCAAAAGGCCAGCGAATTTGGTATATTTGAGTTTTTTTGGTACACTAGGTTAACTAGTAGGTAAGTTTTAAAAAGAAGGAGAGATGTATATGAGAAAGGATGAGTAATGTGGGTGAGTTTTTTCAGTACACTAGGTCTAATAAGTTGGTGAGCTTTAAAGAGATGGGAAGATGTGGGTGGGTAGATGATATTAAATGCAAGTTTAATAAGAGGGGTTGGATTGATGAAGAAATAATATAGACGGTGAAGATTTTTTGATGTGTGAAGGTGCGGATCATGATCCGTATGGTTTTCCAATGGAGTAGTTTCATTTGTGTTTCTTCCATTCCAACTGAGCTTGAACAAACACGTACATGTGATGCTTGTGGGACTAGGTTGGTTGGTGTCAACTTAAATGTGTGTTTAATGTCTTCGATGTACTTCTCAAAGTGCTTCCATTGTGAAGAGTCTTGTCAATCGTCCAATACTTTACAATTTTGGTTACAATTTAAAAGATAGAATTATCAATGTTCAAGCTCTTTATTTAGTTGTTATAGCAAATAATTTATGCTGAGACTTTGCGATGAGGTGCAACATTAGTTTATCATGCACAATAATATACATATGCTATAGTATTATTAGCGGACCCATGAATGAAAGTAAGGTGGTTCTTAGTTTTAGATGATGATACATGCTGAATTGGATGAATCGAGTCAGATGATCGAGATATAATATAACACAAATATATCATTAACAAAAAGCATCAAACATACTAAAAAATAGGAAAATTTTAAACGTAGTTGTTAGGGCTGCGTATGAGAGATTATGACATGCATTGTATTTTTGTACCTTAATAATACCGACTTAATGTACGCCATTTTTGTATTTTTAACTTTTAAATATAGCCCTTAAGTTTACAAATAGCTAAACCTTAAAAAATATAGTTAAAGTGTGATGTTTCACAAATTCAAAACAGAAGTGCATATCATGTCTTTACTGTTGGTTTTATGGATATAAATTAGTAGACGTGAGTTAGGATCGAACTCGAGACTATGGGATTGCACACTTTACATATGAGAATTTAAAGTTAATAATTAAATATAAATGTTGTATTTATTTATTTATTAAACGAAATAACTAACGGACGTTAAGTAATTAGTGTAATGGACTAACGATCGTTAAATGTTTATGGAAAAGGATCAAAATTGCAAAAGTTGGGAAGGTTCCGGAATCCCTAAGGGATGTCTCAAACCGATCGGCCAAAGGAAAAGGAAACAAGGACCAACTTGTTCACCAAGTTTACTTGGGTATATATACAAGGCTAGGGGTCTTGTTTTTCTATCTCTTGTATTCACAAGCTAAACCCTAAATTGTTTGTGTGTGTTTTTGCTCTCCAAAACCGGTCGACACCCCTATAGGGTCGATCCAAGTCTTTTCCACAAAACCAAGTTATTTGTTTTATAAAAACTAGCATTACTTTAATTCGGTTTAGTACGTGTGTACAAGAACATAGTAATAACACACTATTGTTATTATCTTGGATTGAATTACAAAACGGTAAGGGGTAATTCATATAATCCTAACTAAATCAAATTAGGGTTCATCCGTTGCTAGTTTGTGGATTTGATTCTTGTTCGGCTAGAATCAACAAAGGTACGCATATTCTTTATGTTAATTAATTATTCGTTAATACATCCTTAACGCTTCCGCAATATTACTTTGATGTTTTGTGATTATTTATTTGAATGTCTTGATATATAATTCCAACAGTGGCATCACGAGTCATTGGTTTTAATGAGTAATTAATTACATAAACGCGTAATAAAACAAATACTTGTATGTTGTTTGCTATGTTAATCTAGGGTTTATGTTTAATTTATGTTTTGGTCGAATTTTTTATAAATTGGGGCGTACCATTTTTTTTTTAAAATCGACATACACATAAATTTTTTTGGGGTTTTAAAAATTGTTTGCTAACCTTATTAAAACCTAGAATTAATATTGATTACGTGATTAATTCATGAATAATTTGTTATGTGTCATGGAATTTTTATATGCGATCTTGTGACTTACTTGTATAAATTGTTATGATGTCCATGACTATACATGCATGTTAGTCATGGATAAGTTGCTTTAATATATTGTTTAATTGTTGAGACATATTTATTTATGATAAATCTTGAATTGGGAAGACTCAATTAATACATTAATGAATCAATTATGTGTAATTTGGTATAATTAATTAAGGGTTTACGAATTGATTCATCGATGTATGTGCTCACTTTCTATTGTCGAGTGAAAACCCTAAATTAATATATACATTAATTTAACCTAGATATTGATTATTAATAGGATTTTATCGAATAAGTTGCATGTGGCTACTTGTTTACACGTATAAATTGTTTATTATGTGCGCATTGTTTTAGTAGTTTATTTTTATTGGTTACTTGTTTGTTTATTATGTTAGACAGCTTTTAAGCAAAGGGTAATTTTGAATAGAAAATAATACTGACTAAACAATGGCGAAATTTAATTGTTTTGGAAGAGTTAAGTTGTCAAAAATAGTTTAATTGATTGGTGACTTTGGTACAATGACCGAACGGCTCACCCATTCGAATGAACTAATAAATGGGTTTAAAGAAGTGCGATAGTCACACCGAATGGATGTCTTAGGTTGTGCTTTAGCGCTGCACCGGTCCTCTCGCCCCGTAAGTTCGAGTGGAGCTACTTAGTAAGCCATATAAATGTGCAAGCTCATTTTAAGGGCGAATTAGTTTTAATTCCATGCGCCACTGGTGGTAATTATCCGAAACACTAAGTGTTTACACTTATGCAAAAGTACGGTATAATGGATGATAATTAATAATAAATTCTTTGATTGGTGAACCCAATACCTCAATCAAAACTTTGATAATTTGATCTTTATGAATTGGTAATAAAAGTTTTTATTAAATTTATGCTACAAGATGAATGCATGATATCTTTGTACATATTTGATTTGACCACATAAAATCAAAACTAGTACCCTTTAAATTAAGAATATGCCATCTAATTAAAAGGAACACTTGAAGTTGCAATTTAAGTCATGAGAGTACTTGGCTAGATTGTGATGGAGAGGTAAATCTCTATGTAAAGTGAGACCTTACATGGACATATTTGCGCTTCTTGTTAGACACTTAAGTTGAGTAGAAGTAGACTTGGACTCAATGGCATAAGATGGGATGAAACATGTTTATATTTGCAATAGCGTTGGAAAATATAAATCCCATAATGATCTAGGAGTTGGAAATTGTTTGCCAATTAATGTTCGACAGATTACCTTATTATATGCTCGTTGCTAGCGATCAACCGATGTAATGAACCTATGATAATTGGATCCTAGTTTTCGAGAAAATTATATGGTTATATGTTTATATTACCGCTGGGTATATTTATTTTCTTGAAAAGTGTATTATCGAAAATACTAATACTTGAACTTTTTCTCAGAAATGGCTCAAAACACCGATAACACTAACATCGCTCTAAATTTCATGCTCAAAAGCTTTTTGATCGAGA
This sequence comes from Chrysanthemum lavandulifolium, assembly GCA_022545495.1. Classification (NCBI taxonomy): domain Eukaryota; kingdom Viridiplantae; phylum Streptophyta; class Magnoliopsida; order Asterales; family Asteraceae; genus Chrysanthemum; species Chrysanthemum lavandulifolium. The sequence continues at coordinate 39,039,973 of CM040241.1, read as the reverse complement.
AAAGTTGATCGCTCTAAGAATTTCAATGATTGGCACCGCTTTGAGAATTGTCTCAGAGTTGCCGATCAGTATGAAATATCTTTATGAACCTTGCCTCACGAACCAACCGGTCCCAAGCTACCAAGCTCAAAAGGACGAGTGGAAACCGAGTATAAGCGCCATAATGATGTGGCTTGTCTTATGTTGGGAACAATGGAATCGCTTTCAAAAGCGTTCAACATTATTTCATATAATATGCTCAATGAACTTGAACTATGTTTGAGAAATCACCGCCGAGATTTATGACTTGACCGGTTGCTACACAAATAGGCGGGGAGAGAAACCCGTAAGTGCTCATGTCTTGGAAATGAAAGGTTACATGGACCACTAAAAGCACTTGGCAAAACTTATGAGGATGACATGGTCGTGAATCGATTAATCGATCCTTAACAAGGATTTTAATGGTTTTGTCGAATTTCAATATGCAATCGCTGGGAAGACAATTCATCGACCTACACGCATTGCTTATTGATTATGAGAAAGGTTGCCTCAAAAGGTTCCTACCGCCTGTACTTGCTATTCAGGGTGGAAGAATTAATAAGCCAAAACCGCGTGCGAACAACAAGAAGGGGAAGGGTAAGGGAAAGGTTGACAAAGGCAAACAGTGATGGCCTATCAACCTCAACCCAAGAAGAACCCTACTCCTAGGAAGGATAATCCTAAAAGGATCAAGCATGCCACCATTGCAAGACAGTTGGGCATTGGAAGAGAAACTGCTTTCTATCTTGATGAATTATGGGCAAATAAAATGAAGTATGAAGGGTCCATGGGCGCCAGATTTGTGTAATTTATTTGTCATTGAATTATTTACTCTAAATCATAATAATTCCCGGGTATATGATACGGGTTGTGGTATTCACATTTGTAATACACCGCAGGGTTTAGAGTGGAAGGAAGCTTGCCTATGGGGAGCAATATCTCGCGTGGGAAATGGCGCATATGCAATTGCTGAAAGCCATAGAACGTTTAGTTTAGTATTGCCTTCGGCTTAGTAATCGTTATTAAACAATTGTCATTACGCACCTTCTATAATTAGAGGTGTTGTTTCCTTTTCAGTTTTGTTGGATGATGGTTTTACTCATACTATTTCACATAATGGAATTGATGTTTCTTTAAATGGTGTATTTTATTTTAAAGCAATTACTGTGAATGGTGTGTTTGAAATTGATATGATTGGAAATGTATCTAACAATAATAATAATTCAATGTTTAGCATTAACAAGAAGATAAAGTTAGACTTGAATTCTTCTTATCTTTGGCATTGTAGACTTGCTCATATAGGCAAGGCTCGCATGCATAAGCTGCAACAAGAAGGGCTTTTGCAAAATATCAATGATGAATCATTTGATAAATGTGAGTCATGCATATCTCGGGAAGATGACTAAGAAACCTTTTCATAGCAATATGGAGAGGCTTCGATCTACTTGGTCTTATTCATACCGATGTGTGTGGACCACTTAGACATGTGTCAAAGAGAGGTGCTAGCTACTTAACCTTTATCGATGATTTCAAATTATGGTTATGTTTATTTACTAAGCATAAACATGAGGTGTTTGAAACATTTAAGGTTTTCAAAGTCAAGTAGAACCGCAATTGGGAAAGAAGATTAAAGCTCTTCGATCCGATAGAGAGGGCTAGTATCTAAGCCAAGAGTTTAAAGATTACTTAGCCGAGAATGGAATTGTCCAGATCTCACTTCTCCATATACTCCACAACAAAATGGTGTATCTCGAGAGAAGAAATCGTACATTGTTGGACATGATTCGATCTATGTTTAATCTTACTACTCTACCTTTATCCTTTGGGATTATGCTTTAATATCCGCTGTCAGATTCTAAATATGGTTCCCACAAAGAAGGTTGATAAGACACCATATGAAATATGGCATGGTAAAGCTCCTAACCCGTCTTATTTAAAGGTCCGGGGTTATGAGGCGATGTTAAACGTGACTCACAGATATAAACCCAACAAAGATCTCAGAAGTGTATCTTCGTAGGATACCCTAAGGAAACCATGGGTTACTACTTTTACTATCCAACCGAAAATAAAGTAATTGTTGCTAGGTATGGAGATTTTCTTGAAAGAGATCTCGATCTCAAGAATTCAAAGGGAGAGTTTATGATCCGGAAGATGATCAAGAAGATGCATTACCTTCCGAAACACTAACGCATTTCCGTAGAACCCGATAGTCCGGGTCCTCCACCGTGAGTTGAAGTGATTCCCGTCAGAGATCCGTAAGGAATATACGTGCACCGAACGCTATGTCTTAACGTAGAGGTTGAGGAAACTATGTTAGGAGATCTTGGAGAGCCTACTAGTTATAAAGTCGCCATGGCAAGTCCCGACAAGGCTAAATGGCAGTTGCAATGAATGGGAAATGCAATCCATGAGAAAATGAAGTCTGGTAGAGGTTGACTTACCTCCAAACGCCTCGTGGTTGGGAGTAAGTGGCTCTATAAGATTAAGACCGACATGGATGGCAATGTACACGCCTATAAAGCTCGCCTAGTTGCGCAAGGTTTTACTCAAACTTATGGCATTGATTACGAGGAGACCTTTTCTCCTGTAGCGGACATTAGAGCTATTAGAATTTCATAGCTATAGCGGCATACTATGACTATGAGATATGGCAAATGGATGTCAAACGCTTTCTTAAATGGTCGCTAGATGAAGACATCTATATGAAGCAACTGAGGGGTTCGTGAATCCACAATTTCCAAACCGTATGCAAACTTCAAAGGTCCATTTATGGATTGAAGCAAGCATCAAGGCAATGGAATAAAAGATTTGATGAAGAAATCAAAAGGTATGGATTTGTTCAAAATCTTGATGAGCCATGTGTATATCACAAAGTTAGTGGGAGTGATGTAATTTTCTTAATTTTATATCGATGACATATTAATTATGGGAAAAGACATTCCAAGTATGCAAAATGTTAAGGCATATCTTGGGAAGTGTTTTTCCATGAAGGATTTAGGAGAAGTCATACATTCGGGAATTAAGATCTACCGAGATAGGTCAAAGCGGTTAATTGGTTTAAGTCAAAGCGCTTACATTGATAAAATATTGAAGAGATTCAATATGCAAAATTCCAAGAAAGGATATTTGCCGATGGAAGTAAAGCATGGCTTATGTAGCGATATGTGCTTCAACACCGCCGAGGTGGCACGCATGCGTAAAGTTCCTTATGCTTCGTACGTAGGATCTATTATGTATGCCGAGATGCACAAGGCCGATGTATGCTCGCTCAAAACATGACCAGTCGATATCAACGTAATCCGGTGAACTTCATCGATTGTCATAAGCATATTCAAGTATCTCGTAAATACTAAAGATATGTTTTGGTGTATGGTGGAAATCTGCATACGAGCTTGGTGTTACAAGTTCTTGTGATGCGTCCCGGCAATGTGATAAAGATGATACGAAGTCTCGACGGGTTATGTCTTTGTCATCAATGGAGGAGCAATGGATGGAAGAGCAAGAAGCGTATATGCGATGTGTCATGCAGAATCCAGATACATAGTCGCTCTGAAGTCGCAATGGAGGTCGTTTGGATTAGGAAATTCATTTCGTGGCTTGGTGTTATGCCTTCAATTGAATCGCTTATTGATATGTATTGTGACAATTCACGCAATCATATTTGCCAATGAACCCGAGTCATGAAGGGCACCGACATTTTCACTAAGTATAACTATGTTCGGGAACAAGTCCGGAAGGTGAAATAAATCTACTAAAAGTTCACACGTATGATAACTTAGTGAATTCGCTCACTAAGGCTTTAGCTAAAGACAAGCTTGTAGGACTTGCCAATGGAATTGGACTTCGTTTAGCTAATAGTTTCATGCATAATCGTGATTAGTATTTGGATAAAGGATATTGTAAAACATTTATTATTTTAATGAAATAAAGTTTGGATTATGTTTATTTTCATTTATAATATTGTTGTCCTATATTTGCATGTTTAATCCGTGAGTAACTTAGTTATTCTAAATGTCCGTTGTCAATTAATGATATGGGAGTATCATTAAATTAAGACAAATCTGAGAGATGTGGTAGAATATACTTGAAAGTATATTGATGAGAATGCATACCAATTTCAGATGATATTCAATGAATTGAATATAGGATTTATCCCAACTACATAATTTACTTTGTGGATATTGTTATAAGTAAATTATGAATAGTTATCCCGGACTTGAGATACCGATAAGTGTCATGAATGTAGTGCATTTCGTGGAGCAACTTAACGCTATACGAATCGGTAGTCATAAGGGTTGTTTTCGTAAATGTTACAAAGTTTGTGGGTTATTCTTGTAGTCAAAATAGAATTTGTTCCTTCAAATTTATTTGGAGTTTAATATCGCTGGCCCTCGTAGGGTTGACAAGATGTTTGTGCGGCGCACCCAAATCTCCCTAAATATGTTTAGATGATTCGGTAATCTTGGTCAATCACTTATAAACGAGAAATGTAATAGTTATATAAAGAATGACTTAATTCCTTATCTTTATTTAACGTGGTATTAGAAACAAAAGGATAATAATAATGAGAAATCATTAAAGGTTTTCCAGAGCCTTGCTCGAGTTGTACTAGAGGCATCAAGTGTTGCTAGACGCCAACCGAATGTGATCACTCTATTAAGATATATCCAAGTGGGTCTGTTGGTTTTATGGATATAAATTAGTGAGACGTGAGTTAGGATCGAACTCGAAACTATGGGATTGCACACTTTACGTATGAGAATTTAAAGTTAATAATTAAATATAAATGTTGTATTTATTTATTTATTAAACGAAATAACTAACGGACGTTAAGTAATTAGTGTAATGGACTAACGGTCGTTAAATGTTTATGGAAAAGGATCAAAATTGCAAAAGTTGGGAAGGTTCCTAATCCCTAAGGGATGTCTCAAACCGATCGGCCAAAGGAAAAGGAAACAAGGACCAACTTGTTCACCAAGTTTACTTGGGTATATATACAAGGCTAGGGTCTTGTTTTTCATCTCTTGTATTCACAAGCTAAACCCTAAATTGTTTGTGTGTTTTTGCTCTCCAAACCGGTCGACACCCCTATAGGGTCGATCCAAGTCTTTCCACAAAACCAAGTTATTTGTTTTATAAAAACTAGCATTACTTTAATTCGGTTTAGTACGTGTACAAGAACATAGTAATAACACACTATTGTTATTATCTTGGATTGAATTACAAAACGGTAAGGGTAATTCATATAATCCTAACTAAATCAAATTAGGGTTCATCCGTTAGTTTGTGGATTTGATTCTTGTTCGCTAGAATCAACAAAGGTACGCATATTCTTTATGTTAATTAATTATTCGTTAATACATCCTTAACGCTTCCGCAATATTACTTTGATGTTTTTGTAATTATTTATTTGAATGTCTTGATATATAATTCCAACATTTACTTACTAGTGTCATGAAACATCTTTTTTAAGGCTCAAGATTTATGTACTATCATGATCGACACATGTTTTTAGCCAATGTATTTTAAATAAATTGCACACACTAGTAAAAAGTAATCAGTTTTTAATGTGAATACTAGATTGCAACTCTCTAATCAGCCATTAAGCCTCCATCCGTGGTTCTCTAATCATCTTCTCTTAATCTCTATGATTTTGCTAAGATAGCACTTAAAGGGATAACATAATCTTCGGAAGTTTTTGTTTCAAAAGGAACTAATTATGGGTGACGGTAATGTGAACAACAAACGCAATTTCTTAAATCGAAAAATTAATGTAGTTTAGAATTAACAATATAACAGTAGGTTATTAACAACACGATTCGCCATGCATCCGCTTGTGCCATTGACAAGCCGTAGAAAGTATTAATGTAGTTTAGAATCACAAAAGATTTAAGTACTTTAACATCTCAATAGACATTTGGGGATTTGATCAAGCCTTTAGGGTATACCATATTCCTTTTAAATTTGGATTGTCAACAGGTTCTAAAATCACTCATTAAGTCCATATACGTTCGTCTATATTTGCTTCAAAGTGTTCCATTTGTCTATACCGTTTAAATTTACATGTTTTAGCCTTCCTTCATTTCTCGCGTCTCAGCATAGGCGTGCTCTAATATGTATTAAGGTGTTCTTAAACTAGGTTAGAGAAATGCTAGAACAAATTTGCAAATGTGGTTTGTTTTCTGTCCAATATGTAATGCTGGTTAGTTTTGTGTAGGGAGATTGTGTTTCATTTAATGTTTGCTTTGGCTTTGGTCTGTCACTCTTGTGTTAATGGTGGTACTAACGACCTATATGGGTAGACCATTGATGTAAGTGTAAATGTTGATTAGTTGTTGTATGAAAATAGCACACATTTCTTTTTATGTAAGAGGAAAAAAGTATAGGTAAAAAAAGTGTAATAATGGAGAGTGTGATTACGTTTTAGCATCGGAATGTCTTTATAACATAGCCTTTTGGTTCAAACACACATTTCTGGAATATCCATAACATGATAAACAAGCTTGGAAAGCCGACCTTGACATGATAAACTATCTCCAATAACTTGATATATTGTTGGGAACTATAACCCTTAAAAACGACTAGATGTAGATGAACATATTAAATATATGTTATCTTCTAAAAGAAGTAAACTTCCTCCAGTAACTTTCATAATAAACCCATAAATGTATATTCCTTTCTCTTCTTAGATAGTAAAATTTGACATGACTTGCTAACAGCAACAAGCGAACCATAAAGTTCGTTTTTTTATTTTTTTTAGCAAATTTATGTTTGCTAGGTGCTGCCTAGCTAGGTCTAATCCTTTGACCATTTGGTTTTGTTATCTATTTTTCTATAGATGACCATGGTTTTTGTACTTTTTAGTTTATGTTTTGTTATTCCTTCACAATCCAAAAAAGATTTATCATAAAATCTTCTAGCCTAAGCCCTTTAAGTCATAAGATAAGAAATAAAAAAGTACATAAAAAGTACTAAGGACCCACAAAAATGAACTTAGGAATCCATAAAATATGTATTTTTTTATGGGTCTTTTAATACTTTATGTGTACTTTTTGCCTTTCTTATCTTGTGCTATTGAGCCCAAGATAGAAAAACCCTATATATATCATGCTTTAAATTACTTTATATTAAAAGTTGTAGTAAATAAGCCGATGTTATAATCATCATATATTGTCTTAAATCAAACAAGTTTATTATGTCGTATGTAAGAAGCGAAGATAATAGCCTCTTGAGATCATTTATTTGTGTATGTGCATCAAGGGGGAAAGGCACTTGAGAGAGTAAACAAGCATGTGGTCAGCGAAAGGGAGGATCGAAGATGCAAAAATAGGATGTCAAAGATGATAGGCGTATTTATTCTGAAAATGAGAAGAAACGAGTACTTTAGATACAACTTTATGGACGAACGGTGTATTTTACTCTTAATGATATTAGTGGTGGTACCAAATGGTTTTTGCTTATCTGCCAAGGAAAACCAATTTATCATACACGAGAGAGGAGTCGTTGCTTATTTCATATTACATATGATACATTCCTTTTACTCCTATATGTAAACTAAAAACTTCAACACAATGAGAAATCAAAGATTTAGTTACACTAGAGAATGAGAAATCAAAACCCACAGTCGAGGCTATGTTTGCACACAAGATTATGGAGAGATTATGCTTATTTTTCAAAAATAAGCTAATTAAAAATAATCTTTGTTTGGCAGACATAACTTATAAGAGATTATAAAAATAATAATCTTCCGTAATCTCTGACAATAAAAGGTTACTTCATGTAACTTATAAAAATAATCTCTTTTTATAATCTTTTTAAGCAACAGCACCAGCAACAACACCATCATCAGCACAATCTATTTTTGCCAAACATACACTGAACATAGTTTTTCGGAAAATAACAAGGTCTTTGGCAGCTAGAATTGTAAAGAGGGTACACAACAAATTAAAAGAAAGTTTAAACACTTGCAATACATGAAGAAGACAACTTTCCTTGACACGCAGGTTGAGTTCTTGCATTCCCTTCAATCACAAGACATACCTTAAAAGTAGGATAAGCTAGTAGTAGCAAGTGCTGTTAAACATTTCAACCATCTCACATATTCTCCTGTTGCTATATCCTCGTGCATCTTCAATCCAAAAGCCGATACCTTTCCGCCAACTTCTCACTTGTCACACACATTTTCAATCTAAGTATAGGAAGTCTTGGGACCTGCATAATAGCAACCATTCAAACTATTAGTAATTATTTCTTGCCATCTCGCATAGCATAACATTTAAAAAAGTTAAATGGAGCTCCCTTCCTTTTTGTGTATTCGATAAGGAGCACATACTAAAACAGTTTCAAGATAAGTACGTAAAGATATAAATATAAGTTGGTCATTGTTAAGATGCAATAATCAAATGGGGGCAACTTGACTTACCTTTGCTCCATTCCACTGTCAAATTGAAACAGCCATTTTCCCAAGACATACGGCACTCACTATGATCGTTGGGCTGTGGACGGAGTTCATATGTATGATTCAAAACATATTTTTCAGCCTTGACATCGAAGATAATTGCTTCAACCGTGAGGCAGCTATTGGCGGTATATGGCCAAGACAGATTTCTTAAGCTCGAGTGGGCCAACCCTTAATTCAAATCATTATGTTCTTGGAAGAGAATGGCCTTGAAGCGGCGTCGAGTGTCATCATCACAGTCATCAAGTACGCCATCCCCATAATACGCAAAAATATGTCCAGTCACATATGATCTTTTATTGGGATCTTTGGGCGACTGAAAACTCAACTTCATTGCCATATCTACAGCCCCAAAGCAAAGACAAATATGATTCCTTATTCTTTAAGTCCATGACGCTGTTGGTTTTATTCAAAAATATTCTGATGTAATAAACACAAACTAAATTTGCAAAGGAAGAAATTCATCTATATTAATTATTCTCTTCAAATCTATTTGTTGGAAAACTTATGAATTGTTATCTTGCTAATTTCCTGAAGTTATAGAACCTAACCACCCATATATAAATCAGGTGTTCTATTTTGCAAAAAGCACCCACCATAAAGAATTTCTTTTATTTTGTAAAGGCAGCCACCATAAAAAATTTCTTATGTTATGATATATACAAAATGAGTGTAAACAGTGAACTATATAACACTTAGCCCCAATTTCATTTCACTGATCCCAAACCCTTTATGCAACAACACTGCCAAATATATTATATGAGTACTCTCAAACAAAACGAGTGTCTAACCTGTGTAACCATTATGAAAGTAGTCTAAACCACGGAAAACGCCATTGTCAAGACGGAAACGGCAACATGTCGAAGTAACTGACGTCAAATTTTCGGATGTATGATACATAAGTCGAGTGTGTTAGCAACTGATGTCAAAATAACATTGTGTTAGAAAAGTGTGTGTGTTTGGTGTGTTCTAATGTGCCGGATTTAAAGGAGTAAAAGAGAGTTTTTACACGATGGGTATTACACAATGGATATATGTGCTTGTTTGAAGATATATGTGTTTGTTGAATATCGATCTTGGCCTTACACTTCACTGATCCGAGTGAAAGGTATGGAGGGTCCAGATTTGATGTTGGATTTCTTGTTCAACCACTTATAAATAGAAAGGCAGTGGTTTTTTGTTGTGTTGATGACCATTTTTAATATATATGTAGTACCCGTAAAATTAACGGATATTTTAAATAGTTGTCAAAAAATAGTTAATGACTTATGTATTGCGAAGCATGACATTACAAAGAATCACATCGGTAAAAGCAATTATAAAATAGAAAGTTGGTAAATAAAAAATAGCCAAATAACAAAAAAGAAAACCAAGTTCATTAACGACATGTCCGAGCTTCTTTTTGGGTGGAGCTCCTTGTTTATTGCGCATTGATTCATTTGTGGAAGTATCTTTAATTGTTAATTAAATAAATGAAGTATCAACAAAGAAGTCCGACATATGTATATTATATTTTTGAAACTTGACGCTCACACGTTCGATTTTAAAAGAATACAAATATTTGAGTAAGTATGATTACCGAGTTATCACATAGTTTGTAACACTTTTTATGTAGACTACGTTTATTGTGTAATTCGTAAAGTTGTTGTCTGTGCACAAATAATCGTTTTTAATCTTTATTCGCTCTTAACGCGAGACACGATCACATACAGTTGGCCAAGTGTGAAAACAGGCATTGGCAAATACAAACCCCACATGCCCGACAGACTATTCAGGGGGCTTTTGTTGATCGTCATAGTGAAAGACGCGAACACATGACACTGCTTCGTCAGTGTCTTTAATGCCAAATGCTTAATTGTGTCATTAGAAATAGGATAAACAGTTGTTTCTCATCTTGGCTTCCTCTTATTATATTTGCCTCAATGTAATTTCTCATCAATTTCGGTCACACGAAGTCTTTTTCCATTGCACAAATTTGTAAATTTATCAATGTTCCATAAAAGCATTATCGGAACACCCACTTTCATGTAAGTTTGTGCTTGGTCGAGAAAATTTTGTAGCGTTAATAAATTCATTAGGGAATACATCTTAGTTTATATTTGTACCATTTTTCTGCTTACAAACATTGTCGCGACTTAAGTACATGACCTTTTTGCAAGGAATAACCGAGAGAAAATGATCATTTGTAGTGTCTACAACCTCGTTTGTAGGATACAATATGGATTTTTCTAAAAATCTCGTTAGTCATCAAAGTTATCCAGCATAATCAGGTGAGTAGGATATCATCACGTATATCAATCCTAGCCCACAATCAATCACATATTTGTGGTCAACCTCCACACTTTACAGTGATCCCATATGTAGTACTGTTTTAAAAAGAGTCACTATCAATGTCTTTTCGGGACCCTTTTGGAAAAACGGGTAGCATATACATGAAATCACCACAAAAAATATAATAATCGTGTAATCGAATGGAGTGTCTAATATTATGCTGTAACTTACGTAGTACGTCCCTTAAGAATCTGTCTAGTGCCTCAAAGAAATGCTTGTTAGTCAGTAGCGCTTCATCCTAAATGATTAGTTTGAGTTTTCGAAGCAATGCAATATGATCATTGTGAGGACTAATCGAACATGTAGAGTCTTTATTTGCGTTGTTGGGTAGCAAATAACTCAATGGCAAGCAATCTTCCCGCACTTTACGTACGTATACATGACTTAGAAGCATTAAGGCGTAAATTTAGGGATAAGCATTTCGACTTAAATCCCAAAATCGAACCGGAACCGTACCGAAACCGTATTGGTGCCTAATATACGGTATGGTACCGGGACTACGAAATAAGGTGAAAAAAATCGGGACCACTAATTGCACGGATTGGTACCAAATCGAAATTCTCAAAAATGGGAAAACCCGATTTCCGCATCGATCGGTACCGATACCGATATCGTATCCGAACCCCTGTTGGTATGCGGATCGGTACCACTAATTTATGCTTGGAAAAAATCGGTACCACTAATTCGCACGGGATCGACACGTGACCGGCACCGTGCTCATCCCTACGTAAATGTGATGTTCAAAATAAAATCAAATATGTTTAGAAATAAAGTTGCTACCGCTTATATTCGTAAAATTACGAAGATAATAATTGGATGGACTAAAAGCATGCCTATTTTTATGCATAAGAATATGTGGCATGATTTTATTACTTACTGCATAGCAACTCATATTTCATAAACCAACAAACCACTGCAATACAGTTTTAGGCATGTTTTAACCAATTCCAATCATTTTTCAATTAAATATGGTATAGTATCTCTGCTGATAAATTACATGTGTGGGCGACTTTTGTACTACTGGCTACGAAAAGCTTCATCCTTTCAAATGATAAGTATTAAAATTGGATTTTATTTCTCAGAATATGTTTATGCGTTTTGAAATGAGTGGAAAAAATATAAGAGTGAAAAGAAAGCGGAAAAGAAGTTGAGAGGAATGCAATTTCATTTTGTATATCTTATTCTTGAGTTGCGAGATAATGGAAGAATTTTTGGAGATAAATTGAACAAAATTTTCTCGCATCTTCTCTTCGCTTCTCTTTTGAAAAAGCTCTGGAGCATAATTTTACATTGCTTTATATTTACTCTTTATCTTTCTTAAAAATAACAAGTAGGGTTGGATCGGTTGGAAAACCCTCGCTTTCAACCGAGAGGTCGGGGTTTGATCCCGACTCTACAAAGGTCGGAGGTCCTTTCTACCTTTGGTAGAACCGAAGCAGCCTCTCTACCTTAGGTTACCCTGTGGGGTAAGGTCTACATCTTAACCTCCCCATACACCGAAACCAGATTGGGTACCCATAACCCGTGGAAGACGGCATTGGGCGTTACTTTACTTTACTTTACTTTTATCTTTTCTTAAAAATAAAACTTGTGTATGCCTTTTTAATGGAGTTGAAAATATAATCAATACTTATAATCCTAACATATTAATGTCTATGTTTATGAATCATGTTGGTATAGGTTATATTAGATTACCGGTTCACATTAATCCTTACTTATTCCAGGTTTTATACACCATAGCAATTGTGTTTTTAAAAATTATTTTTTGTGATTGGCAACATTGAATGTGTATTACACACCACATAGAATAATGAAGGAAACATTACAATAGGCATAACATCCAAAAGTATGTATATCATTAATCTAGTTGGAATACTATATTTTCAAAGTATCAGAGTCATTTCATGATAAGCATGTTACAATATGTTATCAAGTATTTTTGACTGATTTCAAACCGCAACTTTAACTTCAATTTCATTTAACTTCGATTTTGTTCAATAGCCGACGGTATTTCACAAGCAATGTTTAGATGTGTTCAAGCCTTTTCTCGAAGCCTTTGAAAGTTTCACAACTTTTGCTTCCAAATCTTGTGCATGCTACAATCACAATCACGCATACTGCCCTTTGTTTTTGAATGTGAATATCAACCTAATGTGGATAGTCATGTTCATAACAAATAGTAAAGTATATACGTATCAAAACACATGACCAAAAAAATACCATTGATTTTAGCCAACGGGTAAAGTTGAATTAATTTGTAGACTTATAACATGAATAATACATGTTAGAAAAACCTCTTAATGAAAATTGCCATCTTATGTTGAAGAATTTTGGTAATTTAATTTAAGAAAGTCTATATACAAATCATAAGTAGACCAATAAAATCGTCAACTTAAAATATTAATATGTATGTATTTTTTTTGCTTATGCATTAAGGAAATCTTGTCCATGAGTTTTTGAAATGTTTAGGTATCTCTTCTGTAAACATTTTGAAGTAGACTATTGGTTCTTCGATTTTAATGTTTTACAAACATTTTTTTGTCAAATGTTAAGGTATATATCTTTTATAAACATTTTGTTACTTATGCATTAGGAAAATCTTTTGCGAGCATTTAAAAAATCAATGTTTTATGCGATTTTAATGTTTTGTAACCATAAAAACAAATGTTTTTTCCTTTGTAAAAGTTAGATGCGGACTATGACTATTTCAAATGCTTAAGTATTTTACCAAAGTTAATCTTCTTAACCTTAGAAATCCCGTACATTCATTTGGTGTTTGAATCCCAGAACAGACCCATTGTATCAGTCGCTTGCATTTTGTCACACTGTACAAATGAAATATAGACACACTCATAAACATGTCAATCAAATACATAATTAAATACAGAAAACACGATACAATTTTCACAACAAAATGACATATTTATATTTTAATGATATACCTTCTCGTCTATAGTGATCATTTACATGTTGATCACCATGGGTTTGTTGTGAAGCGGTTGGACGATATTGTCTTTTACAACACTCGGATTCGAAAAGAATTCGCTTTCCAATCACACGAATGCATTTTTTTTCTTTGATTGCCTCGACAGTGACACGAATTGATGAAGGCATGAATGCATCGAGGCTTTTATAGCGCCAATGATGAAGATAGCTAGCGGTATTCATAAAATTGATTTTAAACACGCCTAACTTTAATACATTCTCAACATAATAACGATTTGCTATGATTTTAATCTTTTAATGCGAAATTCTTGAAAAACTTTGTAACATGCCATAAATATGTAGTCGATTTAAAATAAAGTATGATCGTGTCATAAATAACATCATAATTAATATGTTTCTATATTTATATCGTAGTATTAGAGAATTTAAAATTTGAAACCATTGTAGTCGACCAAAATAAACTATGCCTTTGCATTTCATAATGCTTTTGCTAAACATGTAAGTACTAATCAATATGAAATGACCTTAGATGTGTTTTAAGTTCTCATTTAAAACTTGTCTCTGCCACGTGACATGTGGAGGTGAAAGAGTATTTCTAGAAAAAATTAATTAAGGGCTGAAAAACTGTGTTTTATTTATACTATATTATAAAGCATTTGGGACATTCTTAAAAAGGAAGACTTAAAAATTAAGATTCAACATTTGCTTATAATGGCAAATTTTAATAAGTACATCTATAATAGCATTTGTTACAACACTTTAAAGCACTTTTTGTAAACATGTTTAAAAAAAATACAAAGTAATTTAATATAAGAAAAAAAATGTCTATAACATTAAATACCTAATAAATGTTATTTTTAAAACACCCTTAATATGAAAATACTTGTTCTTGTACATATTGTACAAACTAATAAAACACATGAATCTTCATACAATTTATATGTAAACAAGTTGATGGTACATATGTTTTAAAAAAAATGGATCGGACCAACGGGTTCAACCGGGAACCGGAGTCACCACCGGTTTGACTAGCCCATAAAAGTCGTCCGAAAACGATATTATTAAATCAATAGAGTTTAAAAATGCATACTAAATTAAAATGTTCAAAAAAATATTATTAAATCGCAAGTGTGCCTCGAGAATCAACATATACGCCTTTTAGAATTTTTTTAATAAAACTTACCATAAAAACTAAAAACGTTGTTTTATAAAAATCGGACCATTTTTTCAAAGCAAATGATGCAAAGTGCTAAGTGCTAATTATATATATTAGTATAATAATAATTATACTCTTTAAAGTATCCCACATGATTTCTTGAATATTTATTTTTTCTTTATCTTTATAAGTAATCTTTTACTTGTATCATCCATCTATGTGGGACAAATTTAACAAACATTGTTTTTGAGAACTAAATTTTCTTAGTATAATGTAAGTGTTTTTAAAATTCGCTATGGTTTATTATTTAATGATAACTTACTACTCACGGGCCATTGTCAACTACTTTTACCCTCATACCTTTATAATATAACCGCTACTAACTCAAGATTGTCACAACATCACGTGGATAATCTACAATTTTATATGAATGTTATTGCATAAAATTGTTCAAAACTAAATTTTCGTGATCCGTATATCTATTGTATTGTAAAATATATACCTAAAAAAATTTTCGCTGAATATTTTAATTGTATGTTACCCCGTCGCTGCAACGCGCGGGTACCCTGCTAGTTATATTTAATAGATAGATATAATAAAACAAAATCTCAAGTGGACACTTTCGTATTTAAAAAAATCAATTCATTCCTTATTAAGTAATATTTTTTTAATTTGATTTTTATTTTTAGATGTAGAAAAAGATTCAAAGCTAATTATTTCTAATTTTGCTTAAAAAAAACTTTAAAAAACGTTTTTTATTCACATGTTAAAAAAATCGAAAATACACATGGGCCTTAATGCTATTTTTTCAAAATTGCAACCAAATATGTAATTTTAAAAACACGAAGCACCATTGGTTATCCCATAACTGTAAACCAAACAATGCATACTTCCAAATTCATTATCTATCTTTCAATTCTCTTATTTTCGTTAGTCAATTCTATTGTCTTTGTTAATTCAGTGAAGGTTTCATCTTTCTAATTTATTGGTTATGTGTTTTACATGTATATAAGAGGTACTAGCTTATAGACCCATGAAATTCACAGAATTTTAGAGGGTTTCTGATTAGAAAAGTAAGTACGTGAATAAAGTAAGAAAGAACAACGAACGTAAACGCTATGAAATTTTCTTGTAACAGAATAATAAGTTATAAGTGACTGATAGTATAAAATACAATGCTTGTAAATATCTATGTAATAAACGTTCATTGCCTCGTGATCTCCAATATATTTGTCTTCTGAAGAAAATGTATGTAGTGACCATTCAAAGAGCACACGGTATGGTTGCAAATAACGTGCCATCCGTCCCTTTTTTTCGTGCCATCCGTGAGCCAACCATACCGGCCAACATGTCAAACTTGTGCCAAAAGTACCCTAGCCATTTCAGTGGCTCACGCCAAATGCACCTTTTTTTTTTTTTTTTGATTGTGAGTGAGTTGGTATATTTGGTGGGGTATTTTGTGAGACCTACAGGTGATGTTATTGGTATGTTATTAGGGAGATGTGTTTTAGTTATTGGTGTGTTATTATGAGGGGATGAAGTGGCGTTGATGTGGCATACCAATAACGTGTTATCCTTAGCACCATACCTTGATCTCTAAAGGAATAATAAGTAATAAGTCAACGGTCCTATAAACAATTGTGTTTATAATTATTAATATAATAGACGCCCGCCTAGCCCCCGCTTTTGCCACCTCTACTTAAAACGATAAAACGAAAAGTATCATCGTGTCTTGTGATTTTCGGGACTAAAACCTATTCTTGTGTCGAGTGCTTATTTTTAAGCACTCGAATAAGCACTTTGTTCAGCTTATTTTTCTCCTTATGGACTTTGTTTTTTTCGATTCACTCTCGGATATGGATTTAGATCCATCTTTAGCCCGTTATGGATCTCGGTTGTGTTTAGCTTTGCTTCGGCTTATTTTGGCTTATATGTTTATTTCGTAGCTTATTCGTTTCCCTTGAGCTTACTGGGATATTTGTGGTTTCGGGTCAAAAAGGGAACCACCCGTAAGTGCTTTGGGAAAACCCGGCCGAGACGGTGTTGTGGTTTGGTTGTGCTCGGTAAACAAAAAGAAAACCCGTAAGGGTTGTTGTGTGGCTCAAACAAAGGACACAACAATTTCAAAAGGAATTGCAAAGTATTGTAAAGAATTCATCACAAATATATTGTTCGAAGGAAAAACTAGATATTTGTATAAATAATCAATACCAAGAAGCTATGTTTGGCACACAAGATTATGAAAAGATTATGCTTATTTTTTCAAAAATAAGCTACTTAAAATAATCCTTGTTTGGCAACATAACTTATAAAAGATTATAAGAAAATAATCTTCCATAATCTCTCGAAAATAAAAGGTTACTTCATGTAGCTTATAAAATAATCTCTTTTATAATCTTTTTCAAAGAACAAAGACGAGCATCGCAGAACAAGACCAAAGAACAAAGACCAAAGACAATTTATTTTTGCCAAACATACCCGAAAAGAATCAAACGAATTGTATCAATAGTAAAAGGAAAAAAAAATGAAGTTTATTCAGTTTATTTTGTATAAAATGACGAGAAAAAATCCGAAAACCGGTTATTCGACAAAAACCGGTTAGTAACGGGTCCCAAACCGGTTTCCACCGGTTGGGTTTTTTTTCCACCCCATGCCGGTTAGGAACCAAACCGGTCCAACCAGTCCAACTGGTTTTCCGAAAGGTTGACCAATAACCGGTTAAGGTTTGACCAGTCCGATAACTGAACCGTTTAACCGGAATGTGCATGACTACCTGTAGCTACTTCTTGGCTTCAAAGTTTGACATAACGAATGAAAATATAGCATTTTTTTATTTATTTAGATAGAGCCATCTTTTATATTTGAAAACCAGGCTCTATTCTTTATTTTATTTTTTTAAGAGTAAATTACGCCTTTTGTCCTTGTGGTTTGCGTTGACCGAAGGGTTTCGTCCTTTGACCAAAAAAATTGCACCGTCCGTCCTTAAGTTGGAAACGTTATGCGCCATTAGTCCCTCCCTCTAACGGAGCCCACTAACGGTCGTTAAGTCTTGTTAACCTGAGGGTATAATCGTCATTTCAACACCATAAGGACGAACGGTGCAAGGACGAACGGTGTAGTTTACACTTTTTTTTTACCTAATTCACTCTATCTACTATATTATCATTCACCTAATTTTTTTCTCTCTCATCATCTCTTTCTTTCTCTCTCTATTGCTTCTACATTTTTACAACCAAGATCCAATATTTACCAAAAAAATCACTAATAATTTTATCATCTTATCTTTAACAAGATCCTATCTTTGACCAAGATCCTATCTTTAACAACCAAAATCACATGTATCTTGGTTTTCATCTAACCAAAAACATCACTAATAATCCTATCATTATCTTTATCTTTTCTAGCCTCCTGTACCTGTCTCCCTCTTTCTTTCTGCAACGCAACACCTACACCCCTCTTTCATCAAATTAGATCCAAAGTTGTCTCCTCAAATGGAAAACCACTTTCTCAGCACTCCTAAATGGGATGAAATACATCCTAAGGTTTACCATTAGTGCCAAGCGTGGCTTAGGGAGATGTGAAGAAAGCCCAAAGTAGGAAGAATCATGTCTTGAAGGTTCAAAAGAGTCACCATAAAAGGGTAAATTTTCAGAAGAGTGTTCATCAGTTTCCAATTAATTTGAAAATTAGGGCTTCAAGAAGTAAAGGGGTTTTCAAAATTTCCAAATGGGTTTTGCAATTGGAAGCATAAGGAAGGTTGTGCAAGAGTTTAATTGTGTCAAATTGGTTCGAGTCTCTTCCAATCGGAGTTGGGTTTTCAAAAGTCACAACTCACGAGTTACAAGAAAGTCGAGTCACAACTCGCGTGGCTCGTCCCTACCTTTTCTTCTTCGCGATCTCCAAAGATGGTGGTGTGGAAAGATGGTGGTGTGGTGGTACTGAAGAGGTGGTGCTGAAGAGGTTGTTGGCGTGAAGATGGACAGGATGGTGGTGGAGGTAGAGGTGTTGTAGATCTTGGATGAAATGGAGCAACACACCTTTATGTGGGTTTGGTCTTGTATTCATTTAAGAGTTTGAGCAGTTGATTGTTGTGACTTGTATTTAATTTGATAGTTGGGCAAGATAATGATTTTGCTTATTTTTTAGAAAAATGGTGTTTTTGTGTTACCTTTAGAAAAATGGTGTTTCTGTAAAATTTATTTGGGTAAATATGACAAGAAACCTTGCGTTGAAATTATGGTGGTAATGGTTAAGAGAAGAAGATAGTGAGGGTATTTTAGTATTTTTACCCGAGTTTAACAGTCAAACTTAACGCCGTTTGGTCAAGGGACGAACGGCGATAACGCTTCAATAATTAAGGACTTAACGTGCAAATTTTTGGTCAAAGGACTAAACCCCGCGTCAACGCAAACCACAAGGACGAACGGTGTAATTTACTCTTTTTAATAATAAAATATCATAGAGCCCGTTTTTAAAACCGGGCTTTATTACCCTTTTCAACCGGGCTCTATGCCCTTTTTTGTAGTAGTGTTTATACATCAACTTCAACCACCTTCAGGGCTGCTGCTGCTAACACTTTTTGAAAAGTGATGATAGAGATCACATTCAGTTGAATAAAATATTAGGATTAACTTTTTGAAAAGAGATATGATAGTAGAGATAATAGAGTATTTCAAAGTAACAATGAACCTGACTTGTCTCTTAACCTAGCCAATAATGGATGTCCTGGTGTAATGCAGTTTGTAAAATGAATGTAAATGTGTGATTTAGCAACCATTGAGAATATGATTTTTTTTTTTTTTCAAAGGTGTAAATTGGATTTTGGTAGGCCAATTCATAACCATTTTTTATGTTTTCTAATACATAATGTGGTTTTAAAGTATGAATTTTGCAATAATTTCCATTTTGAGAAGTTTGCCTTAGTTCTAAGCCAGTTTGAGCTGGTGTAACAGGCTCTACACTTCTGGCAGACCATCATTGTCATCAGATGGTTCACCTCCATGTTTGACACTTCAAATGCGTACCAGGACTGCTTGAGGTGGTTGTTGAGCCAGAGCTTGGATCTCGGACTGGATTTGAGGGTTCATTATCTGTGTGGACTGGGAATGAAACTTTGCATTCTGATAAGGTAATGTGGAGTGTGTGGACTGGGAAGGAAGCTTGAGCAATCAAAGTACTTGACTTAAAACCTTAAAAATATCATTACCTCCTATATTTTTTTTAAAAGGAAAAAAAGGCTAAAACCCTTTTTGGAAAAAAATTTTAAAAAATTTAAACCCAAAAATTTTTAAAAAAAAAGGGAAATAACCCTTTTTTAAAAATTAAATTTAAGAACCTTTAAAAAAAAAGGGGGGAAAAATTAAAAAAAGGGGTTTTCTTTTTTTTTTAAAAAAAAAAGGGGGGTTTTAAAAAAATTTTTTTAAAATTTTTTTAAAAAAAAAAAATTTCCCTTTTGGGAAAAAAATTTTTAAAAAAAAAAAAAACTTTTTTTTAAAAAGCCGGGGTTTGGGAAAAAATTTTTTAAAAAACTTTAAAAAATTTTTTTTTTTTAAAAAAAAAAAGGGGGGGGTTTTTTTTGGGTTTTTTTAATTTTTTGGTTTTGGGGTATTGGGTTTTTTTTTTTTTAAAAAATTTTTTTTGGGGTTTTTCCCTTACCCTTTTTTTTTTTTTTTTTTAAAAACCAAATTTTTTTAAAAAAATTTTTTTTTTTTTTTTAAAAAAAATTTTTTTTTTTTCCCTTTAAAAAATTTTTTTTTTTTAAAAAAAAAAAAGGGAAAATTTGGAAACCCGGGCAAAAACCCCCCCCAATTTTTTTGGGGGCAATTAAAGGGGAAAAAACCCCCTTTTAAAGGGGGGGAAAAAAAAAATTCCCAATTTTTTTTTTTTTTGGGGGGGGGAAAAAATTTTTCCCTTTTTTTTTTTTGGGTTTTTAAAAAAAATTTAAAATTTTTTAAAAAAAAATTTGGGGTTTGTTTAAAAAAAAAAAAAAAAGTTTTTAAAAAAATTTGGGTTTTAAATTTTTTTTTTAAAATTTTTTAAAAAAAAAGGGGGGGTTTTTTTTTAAAAAAACCTTTTTGGGGTTTTGGGGAAAGGGTTTAAAACCAAATTTTTTCCCAAAACCCTTTTTTTTGGGGGGTTTTACCTTGGGGGGGGTGGGCCCCAAAAAAAAAGGGGCCTTTTTTAAAAATTTTTTTTTTTAAAAATTAAAAAAAAAAAAAAGGGGGAAATTTTTCCCCCAAAAAATTTAAAAAAAAAGGGGGGTTTTTTGGGTTTTTAAAAATTTTTTAAAAAAAAATTTTTGGTCAAAATTTTTTGGGGGGGCCCTTTTTTGGGTTTTTAAAAAAGGGGGGAAAAAGGGGGTTTAAATTTAAAAATACAAATTTTTAAAAGGGTTTTAAGATTTCCAAAAAAAAATTTTTTTTAAAAAAACCCCCGGGGAAAAAAAAAAAATTTTTTAAAAAAGGGGGTTAAAAAGGGGGTTTTTTGGGGGGGGTTTTTTTTTTTAAAAAAAAGGGGGGAAAGGGGGGAAAAAAACCGGCGGGGGGGGGGCGGGGGGGAAAGGAAAAGGGAGGGTTTCCCGGGGTTGGGGGGGGGGTTTGGGGGGGGGGTTTTTTGGGGGTTTTGGTGGGAAGGGGGAAAAAAAGTTTTTTTTTAAAAAAAAAAGGGGGAAAAACCCCAAAAAAAGGGGATTTAAAAATTTTTTTGGGAAAAAAAAAATTTAAACCCTTTTCCCCCCAAAAAAAAAAAGGGGGAAAAGGGGGGGGGGTGGGGGGGGGGGGCCCCCTTTGGGGGGCCCTTTTTAAAAAGGGGGGGGAAAAAAAAAAAAAGGGGGAAAATTGGTTTTAAAAAATTTTTTTTAAAAAAAGGGGTTTTGGGGGCCCCAAAAAAAAAAAAAATTTTTGGGGGAAAAACCAAAAAGGGGTCCTTTTTTCCCCGGGGGGGGAAAAAAAAGGGAAAAGGGGAAAAAAAGGAAAGGCTTTTTTTCCCAAGGAAATTTTGGGAAAAAAAATTTTGGAACGGAAAAAAAAATTTTTTGGGGAAAAAAAAAATTTTTTTGGGGGGAAAAAAAGGGGTTTGGGGGGGAAATTTGGGGAAAATTTTCAAAAAAAAAAAATTTTTTTAAAAAAAAAAATTTTCCCCCCAAAAAAAAAAGGGGTTTTCCCAAAAAAAAGGGGGGGGGGGCCCCCCCCCTTTTTAAAAAAAAAAAAAAACCCCATTCAAAATTTAAAAATTTAAAAAAATTTTGGGGGTTTTTTTGGGGAAAAAAAAAAGGGTTTAAAATTTTTTTTAAAAAAACAAAATTTGGGTTTTCCAAAAAGGGCCCTTCCATTTTAAAAAAAAAAAAAAATTTTTTTTTTTTAAAAGGGACTTTCTTTTTAAAAAAAATTTTTTTAAAAAAAATTTAAAGGGTTTTTTTTTTTAAAAAAAGGGGGGGGGAAATTTTAAAAATTTTTTTTTTAATTAAATTTTTTAAAAAAACCCCCCCAAAAACCCAAAAAAGGAATTTGGGGGAAAAAAAAAAAAATTAAAAAAAAAAGGGGGAAACCAAATTTTAAAAAAAACCCCCCAAAATTTGGGCCCCCTTTTAAAAAATTTTTAAATTTCCTTTTTTTAAAAAAAAAGGGGGAAGGGTTTTTTGGGGCAAACAAAAAGGGGGTTTTTAAGAAAAACCCAAAAACCCCCCCAAAAAAAAAAATTTTTTTTAAAACCAAAAAAATCAAATATTCCCTTGGGAGTCATCCATGTCTCTCCTTCGTGTGAATCACATCGGCAACCTCTTTGAGAACGATGGATCTTTCGGGAAGGACTTCACGAGAACCTCCTTAGTGAGATGAGCGAAAGCCATGGAAGCTAGCTTGCTTAGTGCGTCTGCCTTTTTGTTTTGGTTCCTCGAACATGTTGGATGGTGTAGGGTTGAAGTTTTCGAGCATCTCTTTTGTCTTTTCCAAGTCTTGTTTGAGGACGGGTTGCCTTGCTTCGTAGGAACACATCACTTGGTTTGCCACCAATTGGGAATCTACAAAGACAGTGAGAGCTTTGACCTCCATATCTTTGGCTAGTCGAGTCCCGCTAGTAGTGCTTCGTATTCCGCTCGTTGTTTGTGGCTTGAACTCAAACCGAAGAGCATATGTATGCTCCTTCCCTTCGGGAGACTAACATTAGGCTGCTCCGAGCCATCGGAATGGATGCTCCATCTGTAAAGCTTCCATTCAACTGCACTTGAGAAAGATTAGCTTTGGGCTTTTCTCTTCTTCATCGGTCCGGAAGGTGTTTACGCCAAGTCTGCAAGAATTTGCCCTTTGATAGAGCTATGTCCTTTAAACTCGATTTCATGTTCTCCGAGTTCAATAGCCCATTTGGCCACCCTCCCGACTTTTCGTGTTTAGACAAGATCCCTTGATGGCTTATCGGTTAAGGCGTAATTGGGTGGGCACGAAATAGCGTCGGATCCTCCTTGCTGCGTAAATTAAAGGCGAGCACTAATTTCTCCAAGGTTGGATAGTTGACCTCCGCTCCTTGTAGGACCACGCTAACAAAGTAAATTGGGATCTGTCGCTTCTCTCTCTCGCCATAAGGATGCGCTAATACTTTCTCATTGAGGATGCCAAGTACATAAACAACACTTCGCCTTTGATTGGGGCCGTAAGTGTTGGAAGTATTTCAATGAACTCCTTCATCTTACGAAAGGCTACTTGATCCCCGGCTCCATTGGAAAGTTTTCTTGTCCACGCATCCTTTGAGTGTCTTGAAGAAGGTAGGGACACGACTCCTTTCGACAAAAATCGACTTAAAGTCGCCAACTTCCGTTCGGGCTCGCACATCTTTTAGACACTTAGGGGCTTGGAGATCGGAGATAGCTTTGACCTTAGAGGATTAGCTCGTATCCCCGCAGTGATCAAATGTCCTAAGAATTGTCCTTCCTCGACACGAAGGAGCATTTCTTAGGGTTCGGTTCATGTTGATTGCCGGAGCGATCGAATGTTTCACGTACATCAAGGAGTAGGTCCTCCTCGGTCTTGCTCTTGATAACCATGTCATCAACATAGGCTTGAGATTCACCGCCATCTGTTTGTTGAAGGCTTTATCTACGAGGCGTTGTTAAGTAGCCCTGCGTTCTTCAAACCGAAGGGCATCTTTCTATAACATGAACACCTTTACTTGTGTAGAAGGCATCTTTTCCTCGTCCTCCTTGGCCATCTGGATCGATGGTACCCTTTGTAGGCATCTAAGAAGCATTTTAACGGAAACCTTGCCAGGATTCTACCTTCGGTCGATTTCGGGTATGGGTAGCAATCCTTAGGGCATGCTTTGTTGATGTCGGTGAAATCACGCACATACGCCACCTCCGTCGCTCTTTTTACCAAGGGTTGGCCACCCAAGTTTGGTATTTAACCTCCTCGGGATGCTGCTTGTGTAAGTTCATCAACTTTTTGCAAGCTGCAGGCGTTTCTCTGGGGCAAGGCTTCTCCTTTTACGCTTTATGGGCTCAATGTGCTTGTACTCATTGAGTTTATGCTCGTTCGAAGACCGTCCATCTATCGAAATGTTCTTGGAACACTGTCATGTCGAATATTTCCAAGCAAAAGCATCAAGGTTAGTACTTATGATTCGTGAGCTTCGCCTTGAAATTCGCGGAGTTGCTTCCTACTACCACCGTCTGTTCGGGATAGCTAGGGTTCGACAACTCGCTCCTCTGCATCTGACAACTAAGAATTGCCATCGGAGGCTCCTCCGATTCCTCTCTGATCTTTTGACACCATATACACCTTATCCGCTTTATAACTAGAATGAACAGTTCCTACTCCAAGGGGTTTGGAACTTAACGACCGCATGTATAGTAGAAACAACAATTCCCATTTTTGCATAGTGTTCTCCTATTAATAAATTATAAGGAGAATCGACCTTACGATGGCGAAAATGAGTGTCTCCGTGCGGGATAAGGGGCCTTCGCCTATGGTGACTTCCAGCGGTACTTCTCCCGGAGGCCATGAGTGTTCACGAGAACCCTACTAGGCGTGCCTTTGAGTCGACCCTCGTGAGTGTATAGATGACTTGAGCTTTAGGAAACAATGCTCGTGAGGCGATTTCGCAGAGCTTCCGCAATCCATATCGCTCGGTTTACTTCCTGTTGGATATGTGTACCTTGATGATCACGGGATCGGTCGAAGGTGTCGCCACTAATATGTGGGAAAGGTTATTTCCCTACACTTCCTAGCTCTTCTTCCTTCTTCTTTTTCAAAGTGGTATCGCGTTTGTGTACCATTAGTATCGAGCTTCTGGGCGTAGTTTCCTTCTTGTTCCCTTCCATTCTCCCGGTGAGTGTCGAGAATTTTTCCTTTCCTTCTTTATGCCTTTGACCGGTGTGCTAGCTGTCCGGACCGTCTTGCCTCTTGATCGCTTCTTTAATTCCCTGCGGTTGTTCGTGTCATGTCCATGATCTTCATGGAAATGGCAATACTTGGACATGTCTCTGGCCTTGCCTCGTGTTATCATCAAGGTGGGGATCGAAGGATTTTGCGGCCTTCTCATTGCTAGGATTTCTCGGGAGATTTAACCAAGTTTGCCGTAAATCCATGGTTCGAGCCTTTGT
Source organism: Chrysanthemum lavandulifolium (assembly GCA_022545495.1). Taxonomy (NCBI): domain Eukaryota; kingdom Viridiplantae; phylum Streptophyta; class Magnoliopsida; order Asterales; family Asteraceae; genus Chrysanthemum; species Chrysanthemum lavandulifolium. Next base: position 39,014,473 of record CM040241.1, on the reverse strand, counting down.
TGTAGGGGTGAGCGATGTCATTCTTCTTCTTGTTTTGGATCCTTCCGGAGGACCCTCTAGAGAATTTGTCGACGCTTCCCTTGGCTCTATCGAGCCCCGTTTGCTTCTACCTCCTTAGACTCAATCCAAGTGTAAGCGTTCTCAATCAAGGCCTTGTAGGTGTTGGGAAGATCGGTGGGCAGAATTCCACCAAGCTTCGAGTTCGGAGGCCATGTACGAAACCGGAGATCCTCCGATCTTCGTGTAGACCCGAATCTGCAAAGTTTCATCGGTGTCTCGTAACGAAGGCCCTCGTGCTTTCGTTGTCCCTTTGTTTGATGGTGTGCACGGTTAAGTGAGTTTTGGTGTGCTTCTTCCTGGCGGCTAAAGTGTAACCGAACTTAGCCTTAAGATCATCTAGACTCACAATGCTTCCCGACTTACATCCGTTCCACCATATTCTTGCGGAGTCTCGGCGTGTAAGTGAACATATGGCATGCTACCGGCATGACCCACTTTGCATTTTGATAGCGCCTTCAAATAAGTGGAGAAAGTTATCGGGATCACCTTTTCCATCGTAGGTGCCTATATGTGTAGGCATCTTCACGCCGTCGGTAAAGGGTGTCCTCGATCCATTTCACGAAGGGTGTGCAAGCTCCGAGGCTTCGCACCATAAGGGTTGTCTGGAGGTGGATAAGCAGTGTAGGGTTATACGGGTTAGAAATGGCTGTGAATAGGTAGGGTATGCGGTGGAAGTTTGGTACGAAGGGTATATTCCCATCGATTGTGTAGGAATCGTCCGTATGGCATCTGCCGGTAATTACGGTTTGGGATTGAACCATTTGGAGGGTAAGTGTTGTAGGTTTGAGTAGGTAAGTAGGGATTAATCCGGAGGTAATTGGTTCATGTTGGAGTAGGAGATGGATCTCGATACTCGAAACATAAGAGGGTGGTCTTGGAGCCCCGCCCTCTTCCCAAATGTCTTTGCTAGAAGAGGAGGCGGGTTTACCCTCCATTTCCCAGGGGTTGCTTCCTCCGTTGGAGTTCTCGCTCCTCCTTTCACCATGCATTACATCCCTTCTACCCGGATTTCCTCCGAGTCCTTCTTCAAAACCCACTGTCCTTCCATTTGACCTTCTAACGGAAGGGAACCATTCGTAGGGCGGCGTCCCCACCCATAGGTTGAGGTCATCCTCTACTTCAATCTCCTCGTCCATACTCCTCATTGGAGTATTCCAACTCCTCCGCATTTACGTATTACGAACTTGTCTCTTGTGAGCCCTTAGCAAATAATCTAAGGCCTCAAATTTTTCCTCTACGGCGGGCAATATGTGCGAATAGGGTTAGCGGATGTTGAGGTGTGATGCACGGAGTATTTTCCAAACGAGATCGTGTGGTGAAGGTTGAGGTTGTTATGGGGGCGAGGTTATCGGTGTTAGTTGTGGTGAGTGGGACCGAGTAGAGAAACACGGTGGAGGTGAATCTTCTCTTCCGGTTCCATGCCGGAAAAAGTAGCGTAGTTGGTTAAGGTATTAGGACCGGGTGATTACGGGACTAATAGTTGTGGTCCCACGGATGGCGCCACCGATTGCGAGCTTCGATGAGGATCAAAGTAATGAGGGGTGTGTGTTCGGCCAAGGCTACTTTGTAACACGAGAATAAGAAATACTAAGACACTACGTTAAGTGATTGCGCAGGGGTAGGACCCTGCGAACCACCTCCGGCGTGAGAGTAAGTATGGGTTATGGTTGTATATGTATGTGAAAGTAAAGAGATGAGTGTGAAATGAGCATACCATAATCCATTGTCCGTCTAACCTATTTATAGTAGAAGAAATACGGTTAGAGGCACTCTTGCATGAATGTCGGAGATCATGGGGGCGTCCCATGATTGTGGGTAACCGCTAGGGGTTAGTGACCCACGTTCTCAGACTTGACGGGAAGCCAAGAGAGAGGGAGATCGTGGGTTTGACCAAGTCGAGGTTCCTTATCCATTGTTCCTTCGTCACCATACCCGAAGGGCTTAAGGCTTCGAATGGCGAATTCCCTTAGGTAACCTTCGTACCAACGAATGGTTTGACGCCTATGGATATTTGAAATCCTAACTTGGGCCTTCGTGTGGAAAGGCTTCGATCGTCTCGGGAGGTGTCCTTCGAGCTACTCGGAGGGTACATCATCAATGGGTAAAACTAAAACATTATTAGTCAAGTTTAACTAATCTGTAAGTAACAGTCATCTAACTCTTCCTCTATTAACATGTAAATATTGACCAAATGTCTCACACGTATATCTACACACCAATTTTTTAATCCGAAAAGCTTAAACATGTACATCAGATTTCTTCGCCTCAAATGTAACTAAGGTTAAATATCGTGATGCCCATATAGGACATATTTTGTGTTAACTACTGACAATTTATATAATATTCCAGCAAAGGTAAAAAGCATAAACTAAAGAACACCACAATGCCCCAATGTGCGCACATTCATTTAATCTTGAATCTTTATCAAATAATCAGTGAACTTACAATCGATAAGTGATCATGCAGATAGCAAACTGAAGCTCTTGTAATTGATGATTCACGAAACTAAGCAGATTCGATTTTGTTTTGGTGAGGCTATGTTTCTTTTGATTTGCATAGAATATAATCCCACCCTGAGTCAGAACCTAAATCTGATTATCCTGAGCCTAAATCCCACCCTATTAGTTGGTGAGAATCATGGCACTCCTAACCTGCCACTTCTTCCTCAAACTTGCTTCCATGTCATACTGTCGGCTTCTTTCATCGGAAAATATTCCAATGATGGCTTCATGTTCTTCGTTTAACTTTTTTATTTTTTCTTCTGCCTTTGAACCTGTTTTTCAAGCAAGGCATTCTTGTCTCTCTCAGACAACAAATCACGCAACAGACTATTAATCATCTCAATTTCGGTACTTCCAACTCTGAAAAGAAATTAAACCAATCTTAGGATAAATGGCGAAACTAAAGAATTAATGATTTAGATAGAGTCAATTAACAAACCTCTGCTTAAGTTTGTGATTATCTTTCCTCAACTCTTCTACTATGTCTACCTCGTGGCCAACAGATGCATATCCATTTGCATTCAAAGTTTGCGCCTGGTTGATTATCAAAAAAAAAAAAAAAAAAAACAGTTAATTTTAAAGATTGGTGTTTCATGTGTGGCTTACTAAAGATCACGAGAGATTCACCTTAGAAGGCATGCTATTGGTGCTTGCTTTTAATACTTTCGATGAAGTCGAAGCCTTGAATGGACTTTTTCTTGATGTAGATGCATAGGCTTCTGGGGACGCATCATATTGTGCATATTCCGCAGGTTTTGATGCTTCAGAGTTTCTGATGGGCTGCACCACTTCTGTTTGGTGTTAAACAACGTATATTCGATATCAATAAACCCCATATAATATATGCATAAAGTAATTCTTACCAGGCGGTATCAGCATCTCGCTATTGTTACCACAACTCTCGTAATCCCCAGCCTTCCAAAACTGTTATATGCACTTATATGTTATCTGCTAGATTTTTAGATTATCTAACAATCCCCTTTTACCTAAATATGCACTTATATGTTATCTTATACAAATGTAGATCAGGTTTTTGGGTTTTGTGATTATATAGAAGCACTCATTGTCACCTTTATGACGCAAATGAAGAAGTAAAAGAACCCTGATAAAAAAAAATAACAAAATCCACCACATCATCAGGTAAGACCGTAAGAAGACGTCAAAAAGGCATGTAGTTAACCGAGTTCTCTAACGATGCAGTGTTTTTCTGTATCATATCTTGAAGCAAAATCGCTATAAATCGAAAGAAGTCCTAAATAATTATGGAGCACAAAATAAGAAAATACATGGATCATTTTGGGCATTTTTTTTTTTTTGGGATGATTCTTTACTCAGTAAAGCTCATGTAACCTAAGCACCAACTGCTATATGTAATACAAATGTTAGTATATTTGGTACCATGCGTTACTCATTCAGAATGCTATTCACGAGGCATTATGCATGGAAAGAGAACATCATTACTAACCTCCATCACTATGTTTGTCATTTTAGTATAAAAGTAAGATTCTGAGAAGTTGTCATTTTACATGTTTTATCAAAAGAGAACATGGCCATTATGCAGAGCACTTGTCAAAACAGCATGGAAGCATATACCAAATCATATGGTGATGTATTACATATTGCACTCTCTGGATACAAATTGTGTATCATTACTCATCATAGGCTGCTCAATATGGTTTTGTAACCCCCCGTGCTGATGCTATTTTCGCTTTTGCTATTTTGTAGAACACAACTTCAATTGTTTTTTGTTATTAATATCGTTTGGAGTCTATGGTCTTTTTTCTAAACAATACAGGTATTTCATACGGATGTTGGTTTTTTCACAAATAAACATGCTATTATGATACATGATACTTGAAAACCAAAATATTTTATAGAGCTAGCCCATCTAGCGGGTCTTGAAGCTAGTAGTTAAATATAGAAACATTATGGGGGACTTTTTTAGCTGTCTGAACTGGCCTACTCAGTTACCCGTTAGACCTACTTGGGATAAGATACAACAATACCTAACATATTTTGAATAAACTATATAACAAGCGGGGTTGATCACATAATCCTCTTAATATTGCAATAGTACACTTTGAGAACATTTAGAGTTTCATCATCAAACTATGTAGGGGATATGTAGTAATAACGAACACCAACGAATATGCTTAATCTCTGAAAGGCGTGTGAACACTTTCAGATCAAATCAATTCGGCGGTTCTACCAAATTATTCAATCGGATACAATTCGAGAGAATGAGAATTTTACGTATGTGTGTATACGAGATATAATGAACCGATTGAAAATATATGACCAAATAAACCGTATATAACTATGATACGGGATAGCGCCAGCAGTTTTAGGGTTTCAAGTTGTCAAGTTTGTCCTCAATTTCCGAAAATTAGTTTACGATGTACATAACCCGGTGAAACACAACCATTCAGCGAACATAACTTCACAGAAACACAACTATTTCATTCGACCCGGCCGGGGCTTTGCCCTTGGACCTGCCGGGCCGCCGCCCTTGGACCACCTACCGAGCGCGCCCGGACCCCGTCCTTGGGGCTTCGCCCTAAGATCATAATAAATTCAAGTAGGTGTGCACTCCGCACCTCCAAACCTAAATGATGTATTATTATGACAAAATTGGTCAAAACAAGTTAATCCAATTACACTAAAATATCCAACATTCCTCCCCTATTTTAGTGCAATCCTTGATTAACTAAAAACAAGTAATCTCAAACAATCAAACTTTTGCATAAATGAAATGTCGACGATTGAATTTCACATTAGTACATTACACATTCCAAATATTCGAATACCGGGTGTTGCTTAGGATTGAACCACAGAATTCAATATGAATACGAAGATAATGTACACAAAAGTTTACATACATAGTAGTTCTATCTTGACACATGTTTTACTAGCCTATGTCCTTATCCTTCATAAGCATGTCAAAGCCAAGTCCCACTTCTTGAAGCGGCTAAACTTCATGCTCATATAGGTAGCTCTTTTAGTCTTGCACCTACAACGCAATTTGTCAAAAGAGCTATTAAGAATATATTCATTCAACCTCCACAACTTGTAGGTCTCGAACACATTCCTTGGGATGAATCTTCTAATGTGTTCCAATCTCTAAATATTAAGCCTTCCACATTGAATTCAGCACCTAGCGTCATACTAGATGGAATTGGGTATCTTGATATTAGAGATTTACGATGGACTTTAATCCCATCCCTATAGCGAATTTTTCACGAGATCTCTATTCAACCCTTTGGTTAAATGATCGGCTAAATTGTGTTGTGTCTTCACAAACACCACAGATATCACACCATTCGTGATAAGATCACGTAATATGCTATGTCTAACACCTATGTGTCTAGACTTCCCATTATATACTTGACTGTATGCCTTAGCCAAAGTAGCTTGACTATCACATCTGATAGAAATGGATGATATCGGTTTAGGCCACAATGGAATTTCATAAATTAAGTTCCTTAGCCATTCGACTTCTTTACCATTTGCTGCAAATGCCACAAACTCATATTCCATTGTTGAATCGGTTATGCAAGTTTGCTTTTAGATGCCCGACAATGGCACCACCTCAGTAGGTATACCCAACCGGTTGTGGAAGAATGATCTTCCGATTGAAATCCAACTTGCATCGAATAACCTTCAAGAACGAAGGGAATCGGTATAAGTCAAACCATAATCCATTGTTCCTTTCAAGTACATAAATACTCGATTAATTGCTCGCCAATGGATTAAACTGGATTGTGAGTATATCTACTCAACTTTCCAACAACAAAGGCTATATCGGTCTAGTACTAATCATGGCATACATTAAAGATCCAATAGCCCTTGAATATTCAAGTTGATTCACAAGAACACCTTTATTAGGCACAAGTTTTGTTGTGGGATCCATAGGAGTACCTATAGGAGAACAATCTTTCAGATTAGATTTATCCAACATCTTCTCAATATAATGTGATTGAGAGATAGTAATGCCATGTTCTCCACGTATGATCTTAATGCCAAGAATCACATCAGCCTCCCCCATGTCCTTCATCTCAAATTTAGAGGACAAGAATTCTTTTGTTGCATCAACTTGATCTTGGTCAGTACCAAAGATCAACATGTCATCAACATACAAGCAAATAATTACTCCTTTACGGAGGTATCAAACTTCTTTGATATACACTTGTCTGCGCTTGGTTTAATGCAAAACCATTAGACAAGATAACATCATCAAATTTACGATGCCATTTGCTTGGGAGCTTGCTTCAAGCCATAAAGAGACTTAACCAATTTACAAACCTTATTTTCGTTACGGGCATGACAAAACCTTGAGTTGTCTTATGTAAATCTCTTCATCCAATTCACCATTCGGAAAATTTGTTTTAACATCCATTTGGTGACAAAACCTTGACTCGACCCGACCGGGGCTCGCGCCCTGGACCTGCCGGTGCCGCCTGGACCACTGCTACAGTAGCGCCCCCCGACCCCGTCCTTAGGGGCTTCGCCCTAAGATCATAATAAATTCAAGTAGGTGTGCACTCGCACCTCGAAACCTAAATGATGTATTATTATGATAAAATTGGTCAAAACAAGTTAATCCATTACACTAAAATATCCAACAAACTATGACCCGTTACTACAAATTTAAGAAACATTACATAAAGTTGCAATCATTCATCAAGTCCAATTTTTTACTAAATTTAAGAAACGCTCACAGTAGAAGCTTATCGAACTGCGGTTATGCGATCAAACGGTTCAAAACACATTGAAGCCATCACAATATTGTTTGTCTTGCCAACACGCCACACCCTTTTGGTCTTGGAACCTGCACAAAATTACAAAATCTTTTATATAAATGAAGAATTATGTCATTTCTAGCATTTATAGCCAGTTTTTGGCAAATTTTAAAGTTTAGAAAAAAATACTGATTTAGAATTGCCTCCTTTGCCACTGCTTTCAAGACCAAATCCATAATTAGGACCTCTGCCGCCTTGCGTGCCACCACCTTTGCCACCACCTTTGCCGCCTCGCGAGCCACCACCTCTGCCGCCTAGTGAGCCACCATCATCAATTGGCCAACTTGGATGCTGCACAAACCAAATATTAAAAACAAAGATATATAAATAATAATGAGAGATAATAATGAAGTCGATCTTACCCAAGTTTTTGTCCAAATGGCGGTCTTGGCTGCAGTTGGGTTGGTTTCCAACTCTTTGGCACCGGCCAATGTTATATTTCCGAGACCACGTATTCCAACAATGATGATAAGATAATCGCCATGCCACATACCACACACGCCTTTCATGGCCAAAATCCATGGCTGGTCGCTTGATAACTTTTTAGTAAAACTCAAAAATTTATAAACTACTGTAAATGTTACTTGTTGATGAAATTTATAAACTACTGTAAATGTTACTTGTTGATGTTGCCTCTTAATGTCTTCCAGCCATTTCTTTGGGTGACTTAAAGTGTTTGGATTTGAGTAGCTAGAGAGATATGAATGGCGTGATTTATATAGGGGGCGTAAGTGGGGTAGTGAGAGCCAATGGTAGTGAAGTGTGTGGATCGGGTAGGAGGGTCGTTGGATCGAAATAGATCTTGTGGCTGATAGAGATTTGTGTTTGTTATTTTGTGTATCTATGGTGAAGGTGAAGAGGGAGGAAAAAGTGATTTTATTTTGGTGGTTGACGAACATAAATACATACGCATAGTACTTCGTATTAAAGACAAGTGAACCTGTATTTATGTTTGCGTATGAATCAACTAGCCTAGGGAATCTAAAATTCTACCACCTAAAGCATTAGGTTGGCTAAAGTACTACTAAAGACCAATATGGTACCCACACTATCCCCTTACGGTGCAAGTCATAAAATAAAAAGGTTGTGGTCTTCAATGGCGAGGAGCATTTTATGTAGTGTAAAACCGATTAGAGTCCAACTTTCGATTCATGGCTCAACTGTCTTTTTCCCCTCAAAACTGGCTCCGGTGACTAATTAGCAGGTTCAGGTCAGGTCAAACCGGATTTTAAAACATTGTAAAACACACATTCGGTCGGCACCTTAGGTACAACATTGTAAAACACACAATTTTTTTTTATTTACAATAAAAACTAGTTTTGTTTAGTTAATAATGATCGCTCGAGCATTAGCGAAATGGGTGAAACTCTCGTGCTTAAGTCAATTGGTGCGGGTTCGAGTCTCATCTTTGGCATTTGCTTCAGATAGGTGCCGCCTTCGCAAAACCTATGAACACACCGGAGAGACTTTGTGTAATAAGATATCGAGGGTCGAGTCTCGGCTCTTCTCACTCCTGGTGGTGCTCATCTGGGCCAGGAGAGTTTTCAGAGCTATTCCTTGTGACGTGTACAATGGATGATGTCAAAAGACACCAAGATCAAGATGTTCCCGCTAATCTACACCTTTTATGGAATTTAGTTAATAATGTTTAGATACATGATATTTATGCATTATTAAAAAGAGTATATAAAACATAATGAAACCGGTAAATACACCTTAACCTATCTATCTATCATTATGCAAGACACCTTTCATGAGAAGGAAAGAGTAAACCCGTTTTATGGCGCGTAAGAAGACTAGCATAGTACTTGTGCAAAGTAACGATTTATCGATTTTTTGATCTTTTCTTTATATTTGTAAAGTTGGGAAGTACAAAAATTTATTAAAATGAAGCTTTTTAAATTTTTTGAAAGAGAATTAGTAGTAACACATTAATAAATTCAAGTATGACAATTAATTTCTACCTGAATTGAAGACCTTATGTAGTTAAGCGTTTAGATAAGTCTTGCTATACAAGTACTTAGTTAAAGAGACATGTACTTAGTTACGCCTATGGCTAGGACGTTGTCATCATCGATGAGGTCATGAGGGTGACCGGGTTAGGTCAATTGGTACGTGTTATAAATTTCAAACTTTTTATGCCAAACAACATCGTTTTCATTTTCGCGTTAGGCAGTTATCTTAATCATATGCTTTGTCTATCCGATAAACCATCAATACGTACACCTTGTATGAGTTGAGGTTTGGTATCTGAAAGTATTACAGTATAAGGTATGATTTGATACTAATTTACTAATCTTGTTGAGTAGCATAATGTTCGTACTATACTTTGCCAATTGATCAAGTGATCGATGTAGGTATGGATCATACGGTCGTCTTAGACTACAAAGGCTTCTATTCATATCACAATAAGGTTTTCTTTGTTCTACTTTCTCGTATTTGTACGAAGAAAAACTTGTTTACGTATAGTATATAAACTAATCTTAATAGCTCTCAAACCAGGCTACAAACTTCACTGTGAAGAAGATCTTGAAGAAGTTGAACACCAGGCTTAACCATAACCCTTTGTCACCTATTAGCTTCCTGGAGCGAGCATCTAAAGTTTATAGAGACTGGACATCTATGGTTTATGGGTCCATCAAGTACACATGGGAAGAAACTCATCGTCGGTGTGTCAAGCTTGCATCTTCTCTTAACCAGTTAGGGGTTTCTCGAGGAGACGTTGTAAGTATCTTTGCTCCTTTTATAAGGAATATCACTCGTTTATAAGTCACAATTTTTAAGATAAGAAAATCATAATCCACATTTCAAAAAGCAAAAATATCATTTCGTCTGTGTCTGAAACAAGCGGGGTTTTGAAAAATAAAGTCTCGAACCTTAAAACAATTTGCGAAGAACTTCAAGTACTTGTGTTTTCTGGATGAAAATAGAGCGGAAGGGGCAATTTCATCTCGGATCCAAGTAGGGTTTTTGGTGCAAGATGAAACTTGGACGTAAAATAATTTGTATCCTTGGTTAAGTAGTTGGTCTAGTTATTTCAGGTGCATGCATGCATAATTCATCAGAAGTTGTTAATTCCAACTTACAATTCATGTATAATACTTTTTTTTGGGTCATTTACTCATTGTTGGAGCTTGAATAAGTTTAGTTGCCTTTCAAATAAAAGCAATAGAATTTTTACTTCAGTGAACATTTACTGTGCCTCAAAAAGTCATTTTGTTTGCGTATATATGTTTTAAACAAGTTAAACTTGTGGAGTGCAGGTAGCGATACTAGCACCAAACGTCCCTGCAATGCTAGAACTTCATTTTGCAATTCCCATGGCTGGAGCCATAATCTGTCCCCTTAACACACGTCACGATCCAAATATGATCGTGTTGGAATTCTAAGTTTACTGCTGTCAAAAGAGTTAACTTCAGTCTTCTAGAAACACAAGTCATCATCTATGTCATAATCCATGTGGGAGTATTAGTGGGCCCATTATCAAGACTTAGTGTTATGGGTTTGTTATGGGTATAAATAGGGGTGTTTAGCAAGAGGTTAGATATTACAAACACATACAAAGTATTGTATAACATGTAATAGGTTTTGAGCTATTTTCCTATTATCAATCAAAGAGTTATTTTGGTTATATGTGTTTATACAATCCAATCCTTTAATTGGTATCAGAGCTTGAGTAAAGGGGCTTTGAATACATACCTGGTGTTTTCTTGAACCATGTCAGATGTTGAAGACGCAGCAGGTCCTACACCGGTGAGGGTGAAGGAGGTCGGGACAACCACCGTAGCCTGTCCTATGTTATCATCTACCAACTACACTGTCTGGGCCCTACGAATGAAGGTAGTACTAAGAATTCACAAAGCTTGGATAACTATTGATCCAGGAACAGAAGAAAGTGAAGAGAAGAATAACCTGGCGATGGGATTGCTGTACCAAGCAATCCCTGAAACTCTGATAATGCAAATAGGCGATGTAGATAGTCCGAAGGTCTTGTGGGAATCGATCAAGGCTCGTTATGTTGGAGCGAGATAGAGTGAAGGAAGCACGGTTGCGAGACTTTAAACTCTGAGTTTGATCGGTTGAAGATGCACGAGACCGAGACCATCGATGTCTTCGCCGGAATCGCCTCGAAGTCCGCATCACTTGGAGAAACGATTGACGAATCAAAACTTGTGAAGAAACTGTTAAAAGTGGTACCAAGAAAGTTTATTCACCTTGTTGCTTCTCTTGAGCAGGTTCTTGATTTGAAAACAGTGGGATTTGAAGATGTTGTTGGTCGTTTGAAGGCGTACGAGGAGCGGGTGCGTGGTGAAGACGGTGGAGACGAGCAGTGATGTTCACTCGTGGTGGTGGTACGGCGGGGTGGCGGATTTACGGTAGTGGCGGTGGTGATGGTTGTGTTTACGGTTTTGTGTCGAGAGATGAAGGGAAAGGAAAGTGGGATTTAATAACCGGTCAAAGGGTTATTATCAAAACAGTGTGGATAATGGATCCGGGTCGAGTGGATCCGGTTCTTCTAGTGGGTCAAAAGCCCAAAATAATTATAAACCCAATAAGCCCAACTCCAACTCAAACCGAAACCAGAAAAAGGATCTGTCGAAGATTATATGCTACAGATGCGATAAATCAGGCCATTAGGCGTCCAAATGTCCGGACCGACTCCAAAAATTCCAAGAAAGCAATTTTACGAAGCAAGAAGATACTGATGAAACTGTGTTTTTACACGAGACAGTATTTTTGAATGAAAAGAATGTGATACCGTCTCGGTATAACGCACAAGAAAAAGATGTGTGGTATTTGGACAACGGGGCAAGTAATCACATGACGGAAATCGATCATTTTTCTCCGAACTCGACGAAGGAATAACCGGAAAGGTGAAATTCGGTGATAATTAGTGTGTCGAAATTAAAGGAAAGGGTCTATTCTTTTCCAAGGAAAATCGGGACAACAACGATTGATGACGGAGATTTATTTCATACGGATTTGAAAAATAATATTTTCGGTCTCGGACAAGCAACTGATGCCGGGTGTGATATTCGGATGAAAGGTGACTATTTGACGATGCATGATGCTGACAACTGCTTATTGATGAAGGTACAAAGAACTCCAAACCGCCTTTATAAAATAAATTTAACAATTGGAGTACCTATTTGCCTTCATTCAAGACTAGGTGAAGACACGCATGGGCATGCAAGACTTGGGCACATCAATTTCGAGTCAATGAAAAAGATGTCCAAGAAAGGTCTAGTCAAAGGTTACCTCATTTTAAAATGAGAATCAATTGTGTGAATCTTGTTTGGTGGGCAAGCAAACAAGAAAGTCATTCCATTGATGACGACGTACAAAGCAACACGACCATTGGAGCTCGTTCACGGTGATTTATGCGGTCCGATCACACCGTCGACGAAAGGTCAAAATGGGTACATTTTCACACTAATTGATGATTTTTCACGATATATGTGGACTTTTCTTTTGAAGGAGAAAAGTGAGGCGTTTTTTCACTTCAAGAAATTCAAAGCTTTGGCGGAGAAGGAGCTCGGAAAGTCTTTGAAGATGTTTCAAAGTGATCGAGGTGGAGAGTTTACTTCGCTCAAGTTTAATTCCTTTTGTGATATAAATGGAATCAAGCGACGACTTCTTGCCCATATACACCACAACAAAATGGAATTGTGGAGCGAAGAAACCGAACACTCATGGACATGACACGAAGTATCATGAAGGCGATGCATGTTCCAAATTATCGTGGGGAGAAGTCAGAAGACACTCTACAAATTTGATCAACCGCGTTTACAAGAGTCCTTGGTGATACAACTCCGTCACGAGAAGTTGTATAAAAGAAAACCGAATTTGGAGAATGTTCGTATCTTTGGGTGTCTAGCATATGTGAAAGTTGAACCGGTGAATCTCAAGAAGTTGGATGCAAGATCAAGACCACTAGTGCATCTTGGTTCTGAACCGGGTACGAAAGCTTATCGGCTTTTTAACCCGGCTACAAAAAAAATAATTGTAAGTCGAGACGTTATTTTTAACGAGACCAAATGGTGGGATTGGGATAAAGAAGCAGGTACCAACAATGAAGAACCGGGGTCATTCATAGTTCCATGGGACTATCCAGAAGATATGGCGAGAAACCAAGGAGATATTGTAAGCAATGATCAAACTGGACCGATTGAATCAGATCACGAGATTGAAGACGGAATGCAGGTTCAAGACAACGAGCAACCAAGTCCGGTCAACAATAACGTGAACAATGTCCAGAACCAAAGGCCCACGAGAACAAGGAGACTTCCAAGTCGACTGCAAGATTTTGTGCTTAACCTTAATAATCTTGATGAACTTCTCCTCATAACCAATGACGAACCAGTATCGGTTGAAGAGGCGAAGAAAGAACCAGAGTGGGTCAAAGCCATGAATGCGGAGATCAATTCGATCAACAAGAATAACACTTGGATTCTCGTGAACAAGCCTATGGGGTGAAGGTGATTGGACTCAAATGGGTGTTCAAAGCGAAGAAAAATGCGACGGCACCATCATTAAATACAAGGCAAGGTTGGTTGCTAAGGTGCGTGCAACAACACGGTATTGATTTTCAAGAGGTATTTGCACCGGTAGCTCGAATCGAAACCATCCGGTTTCTCATTGCCTTAACCGCAACAAATGGGTGGGAGCTTCACCACTTAGATGTCAAAGCGGCTTTCTTACGGAGAATTGAAGGAAACCGTTTATGTGTCACAACCGAAGGCTATATAAGGAAAGGCAACGAGCATAAAGTGTATCGCCTTAACAAAGCACTTTATGGTCTAAGACAAGCACCTCGAGCATGGAACACGAAGCTTGATGGAATTTTGAAGGGTTGAAATTTCACAAGTGCTTGAAAGAACCATCGGTGTCTTAAGGCGAGAAGGAACTAACTTGCTAATTTTAGCAATTTATGTTGATGATTTATTTATTACAGGTACAAATGTGAACATGATCAAAGGTTCAAATTCGAGATGTCCAAGAACTTGAGATGTCGGATCTTGGAAGATTGACTTACTACGGGCATTGAAGTCAAGCAAGAAGAATCGGGATTACGATAAACCAAAGCCTATGCTCGACGCATTACGAAGGCGGTTTACATGACTGCAATCCAACTCACATTCCCATGGACCCGGGAACCAAATTGTCAAAGGCCGAAGATGAACCCGAAATCGACCCTACACAATATCGAAAGGTGGTTGGATGCCTTAGATATCTCTTGCAAACAAGACCCGATATGGCATACTCGGTTGGAGTTATTAGCCGATACATGCAAAGTCCAAGAGAATCACATGGTCGTGCAATTAAACGCATTCTACGGTACTTACGGGGAACAACGGGATACGGAATTAAGTACGAGAGGATGGGTCAAAGCAATTATTGGTTTTAGTGATAGTAGTCACAATGTTGATCCGGATGATGGAAGAAGCACAACGGTCACATTTTCTATTATGGGTTATCTCCGATAACTCGGTGTTCGCAAAAGCAAGATACCATTGCTTTATCATCTTGCGAGGCGAGTTCATGGCGACTACATGGTGCTTGTCAAGCAATATGGCTTGAGGATTTGCTTGGAGAAATTATGAACAAGGCGCAAGAGAAGGTGGTTCTTAGGGTTGATAACAAGTGCGCTATCGAACTAACAAAGAATCCGTTTTTCACGGAAGGAGTGAACACATTCACGAGGTTTCATTTCATTCGAAATTGTGTTGAAAGCGAGCAGTGGAGGTGGAGTATATTCCGTTGAGAAGCGAGCGGACATTCTCACAAAACCATTGGCACGAACCAAGTTCAAGGAAATGCGGAGCTTGATTGGAATCAAAGATATCTCTAGAAGGACTTAGAGATTCGGGGGTGATTGTTGGAATTCTAAGTTTACTGCTGTCAAAAGAGTTAACTTCAGTCTTCTAGAAACACAAGTCATCATCTATGTCATAATCCATGTGGGAGTATTAGTGGGCCCATTATCAAGACTTAGTGTTATGGGTTTGTTATGGGTATAAATAGGGGTGTTTAGCAAGAGGTTAGATATTACAAACACATACAAAGTATTGTATAACATGTAATAGGTTTTGAGCTATTTTCCTATTATCAATCAAAGAGTTATTTTGGTTATCTGTGTTTATACAATCCAATCCTTTAGATCGCAGCCCTTCTCAAACACTCAGAAACCAAGGTCCTCTTTGTTGACTACAAACTACTTCATAAGGCCAAGGAAGCTGTCAATCTTCTCAAAGAGACACACTCGGAATCAAGACCACCTCTTCTTGTCGTAATATCTGAGGTTGGCTCTCAGTCTCCACTGACGCTTGTTGATGAATACGAATATGAGCACCTTGTTGAGGCTGGAGCTACTGATTTTGCTGTAATTTGGCCGTACAACGAATGTGATCCTATCAGTCTAAATTATACATCCGGAACAACATCAATGCCAAAAGGGGTTATTTACAGTCACAGAGGTGCTTATCTTAATTCGCTTGGCTGTGTGTTCATGCATGGTATACGAGAGATGCCAACATACCTCTGGTTAGTGCCTTTATTTCACTGTAACGGTTGGTGCTTGTCGTGGGGTATCGCTATAGTTGGTGGCACTAATGTTTGCATACGACGCAGTGATCCTAAAGATATCTTTGACAATATAGTCCGTCATAATGTCACACATATGGGTGGAGCCCCAACTGTCTTAAACATGATTGCAAATTCTTTGGTGGCCAATCAGAAACCACTTCCACATAGAGTCGAGATCATGACCGCAGGTTCACCACCACCTCCATCAGTTTTGTCAAAGATAAAGGAATTGGGGTTTCATGTCTCTCACGCTTATGGTCTCACTGAAACGTATGGTCTATCAATGTGGTGTTTATGGAAGCCTGAATGGGATCTTTTGCCTATTGAAGAACAAGGAAAACTCAAAGCACAACAAGGAGTGAATCATTTTGGAGTTGAGGATGTAGATGTAAAAGATCCAGTCACAATGGAGAGCATAAAATGTGACGGAAAATCAACAGGTGAGATTATGTTTAGAGGTAATACGGTCATGAGTGGGTACTTGAAGGATCCAAAAGCAACAGAAGACGCTTTTGTTGGAGGCTGGTTTAGAAGTGGTGACATTGGAATCAAACATCCAGATGGGTATATAGAAGTAAAGGATCGGTTGAAAGACATTGTGATATCTGGTGGCGAGAATATATCAACTATTGAGGTCGAATCTGTGATTTATAGACATCAAGCTGTTTTAGAGGTTGCCATTGTTGTATGTCCGGATGATCATTGGGGTCAAACTCCATGTGCGTTTGTGAAATTAAAGTAAGGTTATCATGCTGATGCTCAAGAAATTATTCAGCATTGTCGAGATCATATGCCACATTATATGTCACCCCGAACTGTTATTTTCCAAGATCTGCCACGAAACTTGACTGGTAAGGTAGAGAAGTTTGTGTTGAGGGAGAAGGCAAAGAGTTTAGGAAGTTTGTCTCGTCAACAAGTATGAACCGTTTTCATCACGTATATTATGTAAAAAAAAAAAAAAAAAAAAAAACATACCTGACATGCTCTTAGTGATTGTTGATCGACTTGTGGGGGAAAGAAAGGGGGGAGGGATAAAAATTCAAACCCGACAACCTCGTTTACTCACGTTTAGGATACCATCTTTTTATGTTTAACATTGCTGCCTAAAATGCTACAATATCTGGTAAACATATGAACCATTTTGTAACACTACTTGTTTTGAGTTTAGACCGTTGGAAGTTCACCACAATCACTAAAAACGACTCTCTTTCTTGGGCGATCACCTCTGTCAGTCTCCTGTGACTCGATCAACCTAATAATTGTTGGAAAATATGGTCAATATTTAGGTTTGAATGACAATTGATGGTCATCAAATATACTAATGGGGTTTTAGATATTGCACGAGAACTTTTAGAGGTAGTATCATGTGAAATATCATAACTTTTGAATATACTTGTTTTTTGGTTTTTTAATATATATATATATGATGTTTTATTATTTATATATAGGCTGTCAAGGAAATCCAAAACACAAACATGTGATGATGATAGATAACCTCCGCATACGTGATGTTGGTTATATAACCTTCAAGATATCCTCGGAGTGGATGGTAGAGGTATTTTTCTCTTCCTAAACAAGACTCTTTAAAACACATATTACAATTCTCATTTAGATTCTCTTTTCTACACCTTTTTCTTTGCAGAGGATCAAGAATATGCTAACTGATGGTATAGACACATGGGCACCTATAAATTTGAAAAGAGCTGTAGTAGACTACCCGACACTGGCTATAGGCGCGGATTTCCATGCGGATGTGATTCGATCCCGTTATATCCGCGACATGCTTTTTAATATGCTTACGTATTCGGGAGTTGCTGTCGGCGCAAGATATTTTAGTGCTCGGGTATATATGCCATGACGTAGCTGTTTGAATGTTTGTTATATTTAATCGTATTATATATATATGTATGAAATTACATGTATATAAACTAGGCATATTTTGCAGTCTGATGCTGTGGTACGAACATGCTTTCTTGAAGATAAAGGGGTGATTACAAGTAGAAGAAACACAACTCCTCTTTTTGTTGTGAAGGGAGAAGCATTACAAACACGGTTAAACAATGTTCATAAAGATCTCAGCGCTTTGTGGTAGTTTACTTGAGTTTATTTTCTATATGTATATGTATTTGTTTTTCACGTTCTATATGCACAGCCACAAACCCACTTTCTAAACCTTTTCCATATATGGCCTGTTTTCAATTTTATAACTTTTTAATATTTTTGTCTGAACTAGTTTTAGTTCAAGATATCTTTTTTTAATGTCACTGCACTGATACATTTATTTCACTAATGGTATATGTAGGTCTGCAATTAACGTGCAAAGAGCAGAATTGATAATATATGTCACTCCCGTACGCCAACGAGAGCTTGTCGAAAAATGCTTTGCTGTAAGTAGCTTATACACAGCAGGATAATTAGTAACATGTTAAAAAAGAAGATTAGAGGAAAATTGAATATTGGTTCTTTTTCCAGGCTGCTAAAAATGAAAATTGGCTCTCACGTGAGTGGAACCCTACGGTACTTTATTGTGGATACCGAACTTCAAGTAGTGAACAAGAGAAGCTTGCTTCTTTGTGGAACAAATATGAAAGTCATTCTAAAGCGGCATTCCTTATAAAACTAGGTATAGATATTGTTCATCTATTGTGTATTTTTATTTTGTGAAAAAGATGTGATTACCAAAAATATTTTATTGCAAATATCATTCAACTTCCTTTGATAAAGCAATCTAGCTTTCTTCCAGTTTGGCCTGTTATATCTTTTTAACCCACTAAAGATAAAACATGCCCCAAATCCATTACTATTGTAACGGGATTGATATAACATAGCTAAATTTTACAATTTGTTTTTTTATCAGGCAAGGATGCTGGGTATTCTGCTGAAGCGTCTTTTGAATGTGCTGTTAAGTAAGATTTCAGCCTTATTGTACTTTATTATCATCAATAGTCAGATTTTAATTTACAAACTTTTTTATAATGAATTCAACAATGTAACACCAGCTATATTCTTTGTTTCATAAAACGAGAGACCCTACTTTTAATTTTAGGTTGAGTTTCGTATTTATTCATATTTATAGTTTTGCGTTTCGTATTCTTAACAGGTATACATACTTGAAGAGCCATAGATTGGCCTTTTGTAGCTTCAATATTGATGAAATTCTTGATGAAGAGGTATTCGTATGATGTTCTTCCATTAGTGGCGATGTTATGCTAGTTTATATTGAATTAGTCACTGATTTGAAATTTATAATCTCTGATAAATAGGGAAATACTTTTGTATATCTACTTAGGACACAAGCTATACTTCCTTCACATCGCGAGAATTTTGGTAGTGGAGGCATGGTGGTTAATTATAAGAAGGTAAGACTTTCCTTTCGTTTCAATGTTGTTACAACTTTCTCATCTCGGCCCCAATTTTATTGTTGCTTTCTTGTTCTTGGCCCAACAGGAGTTTTTTGCGAGAGAACGCGAGTTGCAATTACATTTAGTCCAGTTTACAGAGGTAAGAAAAATATACATCGGGCTGAATATTCAATACATTTCACAAATGTAGATGGAAAACTGAAGTGAAGAAGTTTGGTTTTTATAGATTTCCCTAATTTTATTAAAAATGATCATTTAAAGTATATTATTGTATTAATATTGTTTCTTTTCCAGGTTATCGATAGGGCTTGTTTAACGTTCCTCCTACATCCGGTGTGTGAATATTTGTGGAGCTTATGTAAGAAATTTACGAGTTACTGCGATGAGGTACATTTACTTGGCGATGCTTTTCTCATACATTATTGAATATAATTTCCTCTTCTCATACAATATTGATGGTTACTTTTCAAAAGTTTATTTGATTTTAAATATGGCAAACGTGACGACTTTTTTGTCCCGGTTAAGCACAATTTTGAAAGTTTTAGTGGGTCTATATTTCAACAAATGCTTTTTTTTTTTTTTTTTTCACAGTACTGAATTGGATTTCTAAAGATTAGTTGGATTTTGAACAGACATGAGATTATTTTGGCAGGTTCTGCAGCAGCTGGACTTAAAGACTTTTAGGTCCAAATTATATTTGTATGACGCATCTAGAGTGGTAATGCGAAAATGCTTTCATCTTTTGGGGATCAATCCGGTAGGCTTTCATCTTTTGGTCGGGTTTTTCTTTCACAAGATCTTGTTATGCGGGGCCATCTTTTGTTTATAAACTTTACTCCTTTTGTGAATGGGAGTCCTTAAGATTTATTCAAGTTTAAATAGTTTATGTTCTATAATTTAAATTGGTTTTGGTGTATTAAGATAACATTATAACACAATACTGTACTATTGCATCAGTTCATGTTTAAATAATTTACTATGGAGTAAACTATAAAAAGGTTTTTCTTTCTTTTTTTTTTTTTTTCAATAACCGAGTTAAGTTTAAATAACAAGTAAAAGTATTGCATTAGTATAAAAAACAAAGTTAGTTGGAGTTCCACATTTAAAACCTGTTTTGAACTTCTTTTTTGGTGTAGGGATTCTTTAAATCATCTTCAAGAGTCATATTTTCAAGAATGGAACGAGCTATTAGGAAAGAGACGCCTTTTGAGGATCATTTCATTCCTTTCCCTGTTTCTGATGCAAGGGTAACTTACTGATTTGGATATTGAAATTAATTGATATTTTCTATGCCAAGTTTATTTTAATTCATGCAATCTAAGTAAAATATAAAGTAGAAAAATTACACGTTTCGTTCTCGTAGTTTACTCAAAATAACACCACCGTCCCTATTCGATTTTAACTACACCATTGATACCTAATTTTCAAACTAGTTGCATCGATGGTACTCCTCGTTTAAAAAATAGGGATTAACGTGTAATAATCTATAAATTTGAATTACACGGATAGTCCCTATCTTTGTTACACGCATAGTCCCTATTTTCAAGAATAGGGACTATCAATGAAAATAGTTTGAAATATAAGGGATTATCTCTGTAATTAAATCGAATAGGGACGACGAGTGATTTCGGGTAAACCCTAGGGGCGAAACATGTAATTTTTTCTATAAAGTATTATACCTTCTCATTATGCCTTTGACAAATGAAATTTTGTGAAGGTCCCGCTTGTAATTTGTAATTGAAATATTATATATAAAGAAATTAAAATATGTATAATTTAACATTTTTATTAGTTTTTGAATTAGTTAGTTTTGAAAGACTAGCTTTACGGGTTTTTGTTAAAATTAAACGAGCGGAAGTTTTGTTAATGTATAGTAGACACTCTACTAAGCAAAACACCATGTTAACAAGTGGTTTTCATGCTTAGTAGAGTGTCTACTATGTACATGACACACTAAGCCAATCGATTTCTCGATCCTCTCTATATTTATTTCATACTTTTTGTTTTGTGATAGTTGTTTTGATTTTCATCAGGCATAAATACTTAAACCCTCGGTTTGAGCTCTTCGGCATGATAGTCAACGTTTCACATTTTGATTTTAAGAAGGGGGATGTATTTGGTAACGTGTCTCTAATAGACAAGGATGGATTACTATCAGATGGGCGATTGCCATTAGATAAGAACGGAAATGGGCATGTTTCCTATTTCCATCATGATTGGGATGACTCGATAGGGATATCCAACAATTCACATTTATTATTTGGGAATCCTACCCCTTCGTGTTCTGTTCCGTTCTCATCGGTTATTGTGATTAATGTGCTTCTATATGCTATTACCGCTGAAAAGGATAAATCTTTCCTAATTTGCAATTGCACGCAACCAATACCCTTATTGAAATTTTGGGAAGATGGACTAGATTTCATGCGTAGTACTCTTAGCTTTAAAAGTAAGGATGGATGCATAGAAATCGACTATATCATGTTGAGGGATGCTGTAGATACGGCAATGAAGTTGAGTTTTCATCGCCCAAAGATCCCGATAAAAGATCATATGTGACTGGACATATTTTTGCGTATTATGGCGATGGCGTGCTTGATGACTGTGATGATGACACTCGACGTCGCTTCAAGGCCATTCTCTTCCAAGAAGATAATGATTTCGAATTAACGGTTGGCCCACTCGAGCTTAAGAAATCTGTCTTGGCCATACCCGCCAATGGCTGCCTCAAGGTTGAAGCAATTATCTTCGATGTCAAGGCTGAAAATATGTTTTGAATGATACATATGAACTCCGTCCGCAGCCCAACGATCATAGTGAGTGCCGTATGTCTTGGGAAAATGGCTGTTTCAATTTGACAGTGGAATGGAGCAAAGGTACGTCAAGTTGCCCCATTTGATTATTGCATCTTAACAATGACCAACTTATATTTATATCTTTACGTACTTATCTTGAAACTGTTATAGTATGTGCTCCTTATCTAATACAGAAAAGGAAGGAGATCCAGTTAACTTTCTCAAATGTTATGCTATGCGAGATGGCAAGAAATAATTACTAATAGTTTGAATGGTTGTTATTATGCAGGTCCCAAGACTTCCTATACTTAGATTGAAAATGTGTGACAAGTGAGAAGTTGGGTGAAAGTTATCGGCTTTTGGATTGAAGATGCACGAGGATATAGCAACAGGAGAATATGTGAGATGGTTGAAATGTTTAACAGTACTTGCTACAACTGGCTTATCCTACTTTTAAGGTATGTCTTGTGATTGAAGGGAATGCAAGAACTCAACCTGTGTGTCAAGGAAAGTTGTCTTCTTCATGTATTGCAAGTGCTTAAACTTTCTTTACAATTCTAGCTGCCAAAGACCTTGTTATTTTCTGAAAAACTGTGTTCAGGATATGTTTGGCAAAAATAAATTGTGCTGATGGCGGTGCTGGTGCTGGTGCTTAAAAAAATTATAAAAAAAGATTATTTTTATAAGTACATGAAGTAACCTTTTATTTTCAGAGATTATGGAAGATTATTTTTTTTATAATCTCTTATAAGTTATGTCTGCCAAACAAAGATTATTTTTAATTAGCTTATTTTTTGAAAAATAAGCATAATCTCTCCATAATCTTGTGTGCCAAACATAGTTTTGGTCTGTTTTGATTTCTCATTCTCTAGTGTGACTAAATCTTTGATTTCTCATTGTGACTGAAGTTTTTGAGTTTACATATAGGAGTAAAAGGAATGTACGTATCATATGTAATATGAAATAAGCAACGACTCCTCTCTCGTGTATGATAAATTGGTTTTCCTCGGCAGATAAGCAAAAACCATTTGGTACCACCACCAATATCATTAAGAGTAAAATACACCGTTCGTCCTTAAAGTTGTACTTAAAGTACTTGTTTCGTCTCATTTTCAAAATAAATACGCCTATCATCCTTCACATCCTATTTTTGCATCTTTGATCGTCCCTTTCACTAACGACGTGATTATTTTGGTCATTTTGTTGCTTATTATCGGTCAACATTATTTTCAAATCAAATACACTAGCAGGGTACCCGCGCGATGCGGCGACGGGTACCCTGTAACTATATTTTGTGACGAGCAAATATTATTCGATTATACATTTTTCTAATAATAAATGTACAAATAAATGATAATTTAAATTAAAATAACTTTGTGCCATAACAATAATATATTATCCATTTGGATCTCATAATTCTACGGTACAATAATATATTAGCCAAATTTGAAAATGTACTATTTTACCTTATATCCAAAATCAAATATTATACAAATTTTAGCACAAACATTTTCTAAATTTCGAATAGTACTAAATCAATTATGGCCCAATGGTTAATTTTATGCAAAATTCGAATTGCCCCATTTTCCATTTCAACAAATGATAAAGCCTGAAATACACTTAAGCCCATTATCTATTATACATCCTAAATAATATCTAGGGATATAATGCTAACAATCCCTAATTTCTCATTCATAATACTAAAAGTAAATACACACCCCTTTTATCATGTTTTCTCTTGTTACCCATCCACCAAAGAAAAACATGGTCTCTTTCTTATCTTGACATCACACAACCATCTATCTTCTATTTCGGTTTCCAAGGTTCGAATCCTTTGGCTTCAAGATCTTTTAGCAAGTGGTACTTTACATAGATCTATGATGGATTCTTTGCTCAAAAGTTAAAGATCTTTAAGATTTTCGAACAAACTGAGGCCTTTCCGTTTATTATTGTTGTTCGAGTCTTAATTGTGATTGAGTGTTGAGGAGCGATGTGAGTTTGTGAGTTGGGGAGTGACGTGAGGCATAAGCGGGTTGATTATTTTGATGTTGGCTGAGATGATGAATGGTCATAATAGTTGTTGGTTATGGTTCGAGTCTCATTGTTCTTTTACTTTTTCGTTTTGGACTGATGATATGTATCAGGTCAAAATTTAAACAAACACCCCAAAAGCCACAAAAAACCTACATCGCAGAGCCAAAACAACATAAACCAAAACCACCAGCCATACCACACAGTTCAAACAACCGGTCAAAACCACCTAAACCATATAAGATGGTGGTGGCGACGACACATGCTCTTGGTAGTGGTGGCGGCAAATTTAGATGGTGTTAATGGCAGTAATAAGTAGCTTTCTATATGGATTTCATATTTAATTTTTAGAAGCTTGATTAGATTGTATGTTTGGGTTAAATAGTTGTATATTTTGGTGAAGGGTGATTTAAATAGTGTATTAATTGTATGTGTTACTTAGTGTTTTTTAATTTTATTTGGGTTTCAAATACTAGTAAATGATGTTTCTTTACTTGTATTTGCTTAAAAATCTATTTTAGAAAGTCTTAAAAAATTAATAGGAGGGAAGTGTGTAAATACTTTATTAGTAGTATAGATAACTATACCCTCACAAGTCTTTACATTTTCTAACACCACCTTTTTTTTACATACACAAACATCCAGAACACACTCAAATCAAACCCTTGTTCATCAACCTTCTTAATCAAATACATAAAAATTACACGTTTGGTCCTCGTGGTTTGCTCAGATTTCATGTTTAGTCCCTAAGTCGTTTTAATTACATCGAGATACCCATTTTGAAACCTTGCACTCATTTAGTCCCTATTTTGGATGGGCCTTAGGTTCTCCATTAAGTGTTTGCACCGTTAGTCCTTCCGTTAACAATTTTGCACCGTTAGTCCTATTTTTAAAATAATAGTTTTTGCCGCTTAGTCCTCCGTTAATAATAGTTTCCACCGCTTTTTACGTTTTGTCCGTTTTTCGTTTCGCTTATTTTTATCCGTTTTCGTCCGTTTTAAGTTTTTATCCGTTTCGCTGTTTTATATGTTTTGTCCGTTTTATCGCCGGCCTTTTTACGTTTGTCCGCTTTATCCGTTTCGTTCGTTTTATCCGTTTTCGTCCGCTTTTTATCCGTTGTCATCCTTTTTAACGTTCTCTCCGTTTTATACATTTTCATTTGTTTTTATCCGTTTCGTCTATTTTTAATGTTTTTATCTGTTTTCGTCCGTTTTTTATCCGTTTTTGTCTGTTTTTATCTGTTTTCGTCCATTTTTTATCCGTTTTGACCGTTTTTTGCGTTTTGTCCGTTTTTATCGGTTTTCGTTCATTTTTATCCGTTTTCGCTCGTTTTTTAACGTTTTTGCCCGTTTTCATTCGTTTTTTTATCCGTTTTCGCACGTATAAAAACAGACAAAAAGGTAAAAAATTGACGGAAACAGATAAAAACGGACAAAAACGTAATAATACAGACGAAAACATATAAAACATACGAAAACGGATAAAAACGTAAAAACGAATGAAAAACGTAAAAAACGAGCGAAAACGAATGAAAACGGATAAAAATGGACAGAAACGTAAAGAAGTGGGCCAAAACGGATAAAATACTAACGAAAACGTAAAAAATGAGCGAGAACGTAAAAAAATGGACGAAAAGGGACAGAAACGTAAAAAACAGGCAAAAACATATAAAAACATAAAAAAAACGTGCGAAAACGGATGAAAAACGAATGAAAACTGATAAAAACGGAGAAAAACGTAAAATAATGGGCAAAAACGGATAAAAAAAGCGAACGAAAACAGATAAAAAACGAACAAAAACGGATAAAAAATGACAAAACGTAAAAAAATGGTTTAAAACGGATAAAAACGGACAAAAACGTAAAAAACGGACGAAAACATATAAAACAGACAAAAACGGATAAAAACGTTAAAACCGACCAAAACGTAAAAACGAACGAAAACGGATAAAACGGACAAAACGGTTAAAAACAGTGAAAACTATTATTAACGGAGGACTAACGTCGAAAACTATTATTTGATAAATAGGATTAATCGTGCAAAATTATTAACGAAGGACTAACGGTGCAAACATTTAACGGAGAAACTAACGGCCCATCCAAAATAGGGACTAAATTAGTGCAAGGTTTCAAAATTAGTATCTCGATGTATTTAAAACGATTTAGGGACTAAACATGAAATCGAGCAAACCACAAGGACCAAACGCGTAATTTTTCTTATTTCCATTACTCCCCACTCAAGTCAAACCTCCATTCCATTAATAGAAAACCCAAAAAACCAAAACACTAAACCACTAGCAAATTATCCAAACACATTCACCTTTGGCTGCAGGTTTGGGTCATACAATTCGGATTATCAGAAAGATTATAAATGAAAGTCATAGCACGCGGGGTGGAAGTGAAAGTAATGGGGGTATGAGATGACTCGCAACACAATGAGTCTTATTTAATGTGATGAAATAACTACATTATTTCTTAGCACATGAGATTCCATGGTTCCGATTCCTGCTAAGAAGTCTTCATGAAAATCTTATAAAAGATTTATAGCATGTATCTTGACATTTAATAAGTATGTCAATTGATCATGATCTATCTTTATAGATCGATGATTCAAATGATATACTAAATATTTGTATACATACCCATGTGAGCTGATATATTGTCGTCCTAGGATTATATATATGGTTAGGCCTTCCACCTAAAATTTCTTGTACGCAACCACTACACTAGTAGAGTGATTAAAGGGCAAGACAAGACAATATTTAATGGTTTTTGCTTAATATTTTTTGTTTTATTACTTTTAACTTATCAAATTTTATATTATGTTCGTATTTTTTATTTTGTTTGGTTATTAGGCTGAACACAATGGGAGGTCGAGTGATTCGGACGTCCTTGGTCACCCGTTGGCAACTTGGCAACTTGGTCGAAAAAAACCCACGACTTGGTCGACTTTTCGAGATAGAAAAACAGTCGTAGAGATAAAAGATGAAATATGGAGATAGGAGATGAAGATAAAAAGTGGCTAGTGTAAAGCCCTACATTTCACATAAGTTAAGCCCTACATTTCTTAAGCCCAATGGCAAATATTTAGTTTTGTGGTCTTGCTATTCTATTTTTTAAGGCCCATACATGCATAACACTAACCAAAAGTTTTTCATCATAACATAATTAAATTTGGCATTTAAAAGGTAATGATAAACTTTAGTTAAAAAATAAAATAAATAGAAAGTTGTCATGACAACTTGGTCGTCGTCAGATCGCCGGAGAAAGAAAGTTGATGTGGCAGGCAAAACCCAGGTCGCCATTGTGTTCAGCCTTACAATCTTTTTACAAGGGGTTTGGGGGTATAACAGTCCGCTGGTATAAGATGATTGGTAGCTTCTTTGATTCTTGTCGTAGATCTACGTTGCAATTGAAGTGTTTATATTCTTTCATAAATCTCAATTGTGTTGCAATGTTCTTGCATTTTATGATCATGAAATTCAAGCTTGACTTCTGATGTAGATAATTTTTACATATTCATATTTACTGAAAGGCGCTAACATCATACGAATTAAACTCATCAATATGGTGCTTCAAGAACAAGGCATAGGAGAAAAACCTTATTGTTGTTTCGAGCACTATATGATCCGTTGTTCATGAAATTTAAGAATGGCTTCCGATGTAGATATGGTTTACACATTCATTTTTACTGAAAGCCACTGACATCATACGAACCAAACTCTTTAATCTGACCATGTTGCTTCAAGAATAAGGCATAGGAGAAAAACCTTATTATTGTTTTCAGCGTTATTATGATATGTATTGGTGTTTTTTTGTAATTACAGTCACAAATGGATAGACTCTTATCAACGGATTATAAGATCCATCCTTGATCTAAAGTAGTGATGCGTATTTTCATCTTGCTTTAAATTTATAAACTAAGACATACAAGGATTAACACATATTAACGGGCAGAGACCCCGATCAAATGTAGTAAAGCCTAGGTAAATCCGAGTGTCGTCCGTAAGAGCTGTTGTGAAAAGAACTAAAGTACTTAATAAGATAAAAGGTTTGATAAAAGAGAATTGAATAATAATTATTAAATTCTAATCTCACAGACTTAGAATATAGAAATAGGAAGTAGGAAGATAAAGTCTTAACCAAGTTTATTAATGCATGTATTCAAGTTTATCGTACCATATATAGTGGCATAAAATTCACTAAGAGTCGTAGGGTAAAGTCGTCTTAGCCTATCTTCCCTAGTATCCTCTCCAGAACCAAAGGCACGACCCTCTGTAAGTAAGCGGAGGATGTGGAATACTAAGTTGAGTCATTAAGTGCCAAATCTAATAGATCTCATTCGCTAGAAATCCGGCCTCTCGGATCTTAGATTTCTCCTAACTTCTTAAGTACCTCCACTGATAGGTGATCCTGTGGTCAATTAGCACACAAAGAATGGTTGTACTATGGCCAATTCCTTTCATTCTTTGCAATCTAGTTGGCGAGGGCCCTGTGGTCAATTTCCCAAGTTCACTAGATACTAGCAAGCTTTGAATACTACCGAAACTAGTGTAAAAATGAATGGACAAAGAAGATATCTATAGAGAAATAAAAGAAAACAATTAACATATCTAAACTTGAATTAATAACATGAATTCATCGTATGATTACTAGAAAAACATAAAAGAATCCAAACTCGAATACAATGATGGTTGTAGACGAGAACTTCATTCTTCAAAACTCCTAAGCCTAGCTTCTTCTTCTGTGGTTGCTCTCCCCAAACCCTAGTTCAGGTTTGGGAAAGGGGAGATGATTTGTATAGCCAAATTCGAGTTGTATTTATAGGCAGGACACGGCTACGGCGTAACCTTGTTAAGTAGTTACGCCGTAGCTAGTGTTATCTTCATATGATTTTATCAATTCATGCTAATTACGACATAACTTAGTTGGGTGGTTACGCCGTAATCCTTGGCGGCAGCTGCTACGCCGTATTCATCATGTAGGGTTACGTCGTAATCTTATAGGGTTTGAGTTACGTCGTAATCTCCGGTATAGCTACGTCGTAATCTTCATGTATCTCTAGGATCAATATTGTGTCTTCATTACGCCGTAACCCCATTGTCTGGTTATGGTGTAGTCTTCATGGTGTAAGAATACTTCTAAGTCTTTGATCTATTACAACGTAACATTTTTCCTAGTTACGTCGTAGTCTTCATAGTGTAGGAAAATGTCATTGCTTCATTGGTATTGAGTCCAAATTCGTCCAATGTCGCTACATACTCTATTAATAGTCCTGAAACGAAATATGGAGAGATAAGGCTCAACTAATAACAATTTTAAGCATAAATAGTCAATATAAAGGAGAAATTGACACTGAAGAAATCAGATTATTTGACGTCATCAAGTAGTGAATGAGAAATTCATTATTTATGGTTGGTAATTATTGAGTGAACTAATAGTTTAATCTTACCGTTTGTTGTTTTTTTGCATCGATAATTTAGGTAAACTAATAGTTTATGTTGGAATATTGATGGTTGGTTTACGATGTTA
The DNA here is from genome assembly GCA_022545495.1 of Chrysanthemum lavandulifolium. Lineage (NCBI taxonomy): Eukaryota > Viridiplantae > Streptophyta > Magnoliopsida > Asterales > Asteraceae > Chrysanthemum > Chrysanthemum lavandulifolium. The sequence continues at coordinate 38,984,811 of CM040241.1, read as the reverse complement.
CTATTGTTAGTTCAACTATTATAACATTTCATAAGTAACATAAAATGTTTATAAATTTGTCAACTTTTGAATTTTAAATATAAATTTTCTACGTAAGGATCTTCATTTTATATTTCATATTTTCTGTTTATTTTGTATGTTTGGTTAAAATATATTTAGCGATTTGGTTGCTATAAATCCATTTATCTTTTATATTTGTAAGGGGCTTTTGCATATATCCATTCGGTAATGCTATATATCCAAAGCATCATAAAACCATTTATGTATATAAAAACTTGTACAAATGATATATATTTATTCACTTTGAGAGGGAATATATGCATTTTGCCTATTTGGGGTATGTGTTTGTAATACAACAATTCGAGCTTTTGCCATCTAATTTGCTGAGCTTTTTAGGTGAGCATAGTAGTTTTAAAATTAATTTAACAAAATAAGTACTTTTAAAAATATTTATAAAAGAAAGTTTTACTATTACAGCAATTCAAACATGCATTCAGTTATCAAATGTCACCACATATATGAATACAAAACTTATTCAGTTATCAAATGTCACTACATATATGAATACAAAACTCTAATATTAAGAACTTAAATCATCAAATTGCGCTTTTGAATTAAATGGAAGTTAAATTTGCAACATAGTTTAAATACCATCAAATGTCATTTTTCAATTCCTTTTAAACATTAATTCAAAATTACTAGTTTCCTTTCTGATGTTAGAAGTTCAATTGCTTTAAACTCCAAACATTTATTTGTGGGAAGAACATTTCACTAGATGCTTGTCTTGGAGCAAATAAAGGAATAACTAGGAAGCCATTAAAAGAATTAAAACCATAATTATTGCACAATTCAAACGAAATTTTTGTTCGTTAGAACTCACCAAAAATGTCTTTAGTGAAGCTCGAAGTCTATCGAAGAGACACTGCCTCGTATATTCTATATATGCAGTCCCCACTTGGAACTAATCTTTTTTTTAACCATGTCAATCATTAATCTTCTCGTAATCCCCAGCCTTCCAGAATATAATTATGTGTTCTTCTGAAGATTAATGAGTTACCACAACTCTCGTAATCCCCAGCCTTCCAAAACTGTTTATCGCGAATAATAGGATCAAGAAATCCTTCAGGCAACCGAACTTCAACTTTCGGCTTCTTCATTTGCCTCTCAACCGTACCATAAGTATCAAGATAATGCGTATTAGTACCATCAGAATATTCAGTTATCACTGAAATCGGTTCAATATCTTCCACGACATCACTCGACTCATACTTCATCGTTTTCGTATCCATGAAACTCGACTTAGTATTTCTAGTTGAAATCGTTTTCTGCAAAAAAAAAAAAAAAAAAAAACAGAGGAGATCAATCAGAGAATATGTATTGAATAGATTATATAAAACGGTTATATATAAACATTTACTTTTACGCTTTAATTGCACCCTTGTAAAGGTACAAGATTTACAAGTCCAAACAGTTAGGCTGGCCAAACAGCCTTTTTTTTGTAAACTTATTTTACCTTCAATAGTTAGATATAGAAACATTATGGGGGACCTTTTTAGCTGTCTGAACTGGCCTACTCAGTTACCCGTTTGACCCGCTTGGGTAAGATACAACAATAACTAACATATTTTGAATAAACTATATAACAAGCCCGGTTGATCACATAATCCTCTTAATATTGCAATAGACATTGTTTGTCCTAAAAACGATACTGCATATGAAATTGATAAGCTTATACTTGATCTTTTGCCAGGAAAACCTACAATCTATCTAAGCCCTGACTCGATTATTCCGTACATTAGTAACAAAGGTGATACAGAAATTCTTTACCCATCAGAATATCTCAAACCTTTTTTTTTTTGGGGGCCGGGGGGGTTTTGGGAAAAAATTTAAAAAAAAAAAATTTTTTTTTGGGGGGGGGGTTTAAAAAAATTTTTTTGGAAATTTAAAATTTTTAAAATTTTTTGGGGGAAAAAGGGGTTTTTAAACCGGGGAAAAAGGGGGGCCCTTTAAAAACCTTTTTTGGGGGTTTGGGAAATTAAAGGGTTTTGGGAAAAAAAAAAAAAATTTTAAAAAGGGGTTTTTTTTTAAAACCAAAATTTTTTTTAAAAATTTTTTTTAAACCCCCCAAAAAAACCCCCTTTTTTCCCCCCAAAAAAAAAATTTTTAAAGGAAAAGGGGAAAAATTTTTTTTGGGGTTTTTTTTTGGGAATTAAATTTGTTTGGGGTTTTTAAAAATTTCTTTTTGGGAAACAAAATTTTTTTAAAAAAAATAAAAAAGGGTTTTTTGGGGTTTTTTTTTTTTTTAAAATTTTAGGTTGCCCCCTTTAAACCAAAAATTTTTTTTTGGGGGAAAAATTTTGGCCAAAACCAAAACCCCTAAAAAAAAAAAACCCCCTTTTTTAAAAGGGGGGCCCCCCCAAAAAAATTTTTTTGGAAAAAAAACCCCCTTTTTTCCCCCCCCCTTTTTTTTAAAAAACCCCCCCCAAAAAAATGGTTTTTTTTTAAAAAAAAAAAAAAAAAAAAAAAGGGGAAGGGGTTTTTAAAAAATTTTTGGGGTTTTTCCCAAAAAAGGGGAAAAAAAGGGGGGCCTTTATTTTGGGGGGGGGGGGTTTTTTGGGGGTTTGGAATTTTTGGAACCAAAATCCAAAAAAAAATTTTAAACAATTTTTTTTAAAAAAAAAAAGGGGGGGGGAAAAAAAAAATTTTTTTTCCCCTTTTTCCCAAAAATTTTTAAAAAAAATTATTCCCTTTAAAAAAAGTTTTGGGAAAAAAAATGGGTTTTCCCCCTTTTTTTTTAAAAAAGGGGGTTAAAGGGGGGGGGGGGGTTTTTTTGGGCCTTTTTTTCCCAAAAATAAAAAAAAAAAAAAAAAAAATTTTTGGGGGAAAAACCTTAAAAAGGGGAAAAAATTAAAAAAAAAAAGGGGTTTTTTTTTTTGGGGTTTCCAATTTGGGAAACTTAAAATTTTAAAACCAACCGGGGGGGTTTTTTTTTTTTTGGGCCCCCCCTGGGGTTTTTTTTAAAAAAATTTTTTGGGAAAAATTTGGAAAATTTCGGGGTTTAAATTTTTTTGGGGTTTTGGAAAATCCGGTTTTTGGGTTTTTGGTTTTTTTATTTTTTTTTTTAAATTTCCCAAAAAAAAAAAAATTTTGGGAAAAATTTTCCCATTTGGGGGTTTTTAAAATTTTTCCCCAATTTTTTAAGGTTTTTCCCAAAAAATTTTTAAAAAAAATTTTTGGTTTTTTTTTTGGGGGGAAAAAAAGGGGGTTTTTCCCCCAAAAAAAAGGGCCCCCTTTTTTTCCCCTTTTTAAAAAAAAAAAAAAAAAAATTTGGGTTTTGTTTTGGGGTTTTTTGGGGGGAAAAAGGGGGGAATTTTTAAAAAACCCGTTTTAAAAATTTTTTTTTCCCTTTTTTTGTTTTTCCCCTTTTTAAAATTAAAAAAAAAAAAAACCCTTTTTTTTTTTAAAAATTTAAAATTTGGGTTCAAAAAAAAGGGGTTTTTTTTTTTTTCAAAATTTTTTTTTCACCCCAAACCCAAAACCCCTTTTTTTTAAAATTTCCTTTTTTTTTTTTAAATTTTTTTAAAAAATTTAAAAAGGGGTTTTTAAAATTTTTTTAAATTTTTAAAACCAAATTTTGTTTTTTTTTTTAATTTTTTTTTAAATTTAAAAGGGGGTTTTTTAAAAAAAAGGGATAATTTAAAAATTTAAAAAATTTTTTAAAAAATTTAAAAATTTTTTTGGGGGGTAAAATTTTTTTTCCCAAGGGTTTTAAAACCCCTTTTTTTTTGGATTTTTTTTTTTTGGGGGTTTTTGGGAAAAAAAAATTTCCCCCTTTTTTAAAAAAGGGTTTATTTAATCCCCCGGGGGGGGAAAATTTAAAAATTTTTAAAAAATTTTTAAATTCCTTTGGGAAAATTGTTTTTTGGCCAAAATTTTTTAAATGTTTTTTTTAAAAAAAAATTTTTTAAATTTTTTTTTTTTTTTTAAGGTTTTTTTTTAATAAATTTTGGTTTTTTTTAAAATTTTTTTTTAAAAAAAATTTTTTAAAAAAAAACACCAACTTTTTTTTTTTAAAAGGGGTTTTAAAAAGGGAAAATTTCAAAATTTTTTTTTTTTTTTTTTTTTTCAAAAAGGTTTGGGTTTTTTTTAAGCCCAAAAATTTTTTTTTTATTGGGTTTTTTTTTAAAAATTTTTTTTTTTTTTTAAATTTTAAATTTTAAAATTTTTTTGGGCCCTTTTAAATTTTTTAAAAATTTTTTCCCTTAAAACCGGAAAAAATTGGGGTTTTTTTAAAAAGGGCCCCGGGTTTTGTTTAAAAATTTTTTTCCCCCTTTTAAAATTTTTAATTTTTCATTTCAAAAAAATTAAACCATACTTTATTTGGTAATATTTTTTTAAATTAATTTTTTCTTAAGATGGAAAAAAAATAATAAAAACAAAATATTTCCTAATTTACCTAAAAATTAGAAAAAAAACGATTTTGTACTCATATATAAAAAGAAGCTAAAAATACATATGGGGCTCATTGCTATTTATTCATAGTTTTAGACCAAAAATATAAATTTCAATAAAAGCGAGTCACCGGTTGTGGCCTCATAATATATGTTCATTAACCTATCTAATATCATTCATCCACACACGTAAGCTACATTCTCAAAACCCTAAATTAAAATTACTCAAATTATTGAAGAAATCTATTGTTCGACATACATGTTTGCGAAGAGTTCATGGGACACATATTCGATTTTGTGAAAATACAGGGTAGGGTTTTCATAATTACCCACTAAATCATTAGGTTGGTTGTCGGTGGTGGTTCAGCCACCTACAACAAAAGCATAACACTTCGACATCCTCATAAAAAATCTAAAACCCAGGTTACTTTCTTGCTACAAAATTTATCAACTTCTTGATTTATTTTTGTTTCAATTAATTATTCTTTAGATTAACCCCATGTATATATATCATAGCTTTATTACTTTGTGAGTTAAACTATCTGGAGTCTAAAGCATTTAACTATGATATTTGTATTCTTTAGCGCATTATTCTTGCGACTTTGTGTGTTTATTTTGCTACTTATTAGCAACGATTTGTTTGCAACGGAAGGTTAAGCCTTTTTGGTTTGAAAAGTCAATATATATCATATTACATTAATTGGAAAAATGGAGAAACTGTGGAAACATCAGTGATAATACTTGCTGTGTACTTAGCTTTTTTGTGTACGTAAGTGGTCTATTTTGCAAATTGTACCTCAAGACCTTGCATCGTGTAGTGGAGGTCTTTTGAGTCAAAGAAGACACAAGGTATATTAAATGAAAGGAAACCCGAGTGCACAATACAAAATAAAGGCCAAGTATCATGTGCTTTTGTTTACCAACAATTAGTGGCATATCAAATCGCTTAGGGTTAACTTATGCTATGCGCGGACATGGGTGCGTAATTAAGTTCCGAAGAAAATGCTACCGGAATCGACGTTTCCACCGGTCGGATGTGCCTTTAAGCTTCGATATAAGTCTCAACAGTCATCCACATACTATCTTTATGTTTATCTTAGGTTCATCTTCGACGGGCTCGGGCCTTATAACCTGTTATTATAAATTTTAGTGATTTTGTTATATGTTATGTTATGTATAGTTGAATCTTTGTTGGGTGTAATTTGTTGTGATTTTAGTCTGGTTGTGAATGTTACTGGTATGTTGCATTTAGTTTAAAGAGATTGGGCTCAAATGTTTTCCTTTATTGAAGTTGTAGTTAATGAAATGCAGATTTAAGACTCTAAAGTCTAAACTCTTTGCAATCTGTGGGTGTGGAAGTATAAGCTGATATATAGTACAGTATCTTTTTGGGGGTTTGGTTGTGCGTTTTGAATGTGGTTATGTGAATTAATAAAAAAAAAATCCCTAAATTTTGTGCCACTTTCGGGATCTATCACATGACATACAACTATGGTGGCAAATCAGATCATTGCTGTTTTTAGTTTTAAAAGATTGCTTGAGAAACTTAAATTCGAAAAGAGTTGTTATTGCTTATAGTAAGGCCTTTTTGGGATAATTATAGAAGAGACACGAGTTAAGCTCACCTACAGTCGAAACTGGAAAACGAAAAAGGATACTTAATTCTTATTTGTTGAAGATAATGAGCATAAACTTGATGGGTGGGTTTATGTGATGTGCTTCCAAATTGGAATGTGTCTGGTTGTAGTAGAAATCAGTGGGACTGATTAATTACTTGGCAATAAGAAGGTTTTTTTTTTGGACAAACATAATTTAACATTACACATGGCAACAAATTTAATTCAAAGGTAATGCACTTTGTTAAATCACATTAATGACATGTTTACATGACACAACACCTATGGAAAGCAAAAGCTAGAATCAATCGCTTCAGCTCTTGTCCATTGAACTTCCCTTTCATTCATTTTTTTCATTGTAAAAGAAGATAGCTAGGTTGTATTGAGCGTACACTTGATGGGTGGGTTCAGGTGATGTGCTTCCAAATTGGAATGTGTCTATTTTTGTAGAAATTAGTGGGACTGTGATTGATTACTTGGCAATTAGAACATAAAAATAACACATTTGTCATAGTTTGTGATGCCAAGAAATAAACAAATGCACAATAGAGGTTGAGACCTTATGGAGTGTATATGTAAGGTTATAGTTACATTTAATTAGGTTGATGTTGTGTAACCAACACATAAGTTTACTCTGCAAGAAGTTCCTTAAGTGAAATGTTCACTCACTTTCCTTAGTAGTAGACTATACATACATATATATCCTTTTTTGTTTCTTTTATTTAGTTGATAAAGTTTCTCAAATCCATGTGACCTCAAAGCTGTATTTTTATATTTAATCAAATGACAAAGATGTTTTAACTTTTATTGATATGGATCAATCATAAAGGCTCTGCTTAATCTTTGTTACAATATCTATTGGGTCTCATCGATTGGCTCAACAGGTTTGTTGACTTTTTACATCATTTATCTTATGTTAAACCTTTGTTTTTTGGTTGCTGCAATTTCTGTATTACATGAAGTATGTGTGTTTACTAAATGGATCAATTACTAATTGAGTAATGGCTATCGAAGAGATGATAGAACTATATGCGTTTTGTATTGATAAATCCGGGACTTTGACCTTTGAATAAACTTGGGGTTGACAAAAACCTTTTTGTAGTCGGTGATTATTAAACGATTACTCCGTATTTTTTTACTGTCTTTCATGTCCTTTTCTTTTTTGACTTTTGGGTTGACTTCCTTTTTTAGGTATTGTGCCAAAGGACTAGATGGCGATACTATTTTGTTCTAATGGATGTCAGCACGGGCATTAAGAACCAAAAATCAGGATGCCATTGTTGCTGCAGTAATGGGTATGCTTGCTAATCCAAAAGACCGAGGTAAATATTACCTTAACAAAGCATGATTTTAACATTGTTTAAGAAGTCCAAACACACTCATTAATGGGCATTCTTTTTTGTTTAGGACATTTATTTTAGAGGGAACAAAGAGGACCTTATATAGTATCCTCAAGGACACCATGGGGGTTGATAAGGATTAAGGATGGAATACCATAAGTAAACCTTCAGAATGAGGCTAATATAATAATGAGGTTCGAGGTTAAAAAGTCGGTCACATGAAACACACATGTCTATACAGGTAATCCATAAACTTAGTCCATTTATTTCCAAATTAGATGTGTGTTTCAAGTGATTACTGTGAGTAGAAAAATATTTATACCTATACAAACTTTTGTAACTATACATAGCTTTAATCAATTCAGTATGTGATTCTCATCTTAGTGTTCATGTAGTGATAATCACTCCAAAAAACTCATATCAGGCACCCTTTGAGCTTCTTATGGCTAATTTGTAATGGTTTGAATTGGAAATCTAAATATAACTAAGGTTGGTAATACATCTTTGTTTCTATTTAATTATTAAATTGTTCACAAATGACAAGTGATTTTGGAAGAAACGGTCTTGAGAATGAGATTTGTTTGATAAGGTGGTAGTGGAGATTTCATAGAAGTCTTTTGTTTGATTCTTTTTCTTCGCGTGTTGTCTGTTGTAGTAAAGTGTCTTCAAATTAGAGAACTTATAAGCAACTAAACTCAAAAGGGTGGTGGATAGGTGAAAATGTAAGGTGGTCTCTACGTCATTGTATGCTCGTGCCATTTGTGTTATTGAAGAGGTCAGAGATCAAAGAAACTGATGTATTGGTTTCATAAGATATTGTTGGGAACTTAGGTAGCTTGTGTCATACACCTAAAGGTACTTTTTGGAGTAATGTTATGGTCTACTAAATTAGAGGTTGGACAAATGGATGTGTAATTTGTTAAACATGTATATATAGTTAGCCCATTTAGTTGTAGAGTTATAGTTCAGAACTTCAGATTGTTGATTGTTCAAGAAATGCTATGTAAAACTGCTATAATATTTGGAAATATGAAAAATCCTATAGCATTACACGAGATCTAACAGGCCTCATTTCGATTGTGAAAGAATGATATGTATATTGTATATAAAATAGACTTAGGTCTACTTTCTAATTATTTTCCTTTTGCAAAACCTTTGTGTCATGTTATTTAATAGACTTGAACCTCTCATAGTTTTTTCTATGGTCTGCAGAATCTCATCAATGTCGCATAACATTATATTTCCTGAACTACATGATATGTTGGCTGATAATATATACTTCGAATCACCAATGGCGGTATGTCTTTTACTTATTCTTGGTGTTTAAGTTTTATTTGCATTAATTATCAGTGTTTATGTTTGTCATAAGTTGTTGGTCACGGGTTAGGTCTTGCAAGAGCTCAAGTGGACATGATGGGCAACAAAGTGATGATGGCAAACTCTCCCTCCAACATATTTTGATTTTGGATGGAGACTTAGCTTTTGCATTTCGAATGATGGAAATGTATAAATAGAAATTCTAACAACTTCTAGGTAGGAAATTGTCCATATATAACCAACTATGAAATCACATAAGCCTAAAGGCTGAATTTAAGGAATGTAACTATGTAAGTGCTATCTATATAAAACATATGGACATATAATTTTTTCTCATAACATGGTAGGTTTTTCTTTGTGTTTATGACAATTTTAAATATAATTTCGGTGAAGTTTTGGCGAGACTTACAAGTGTATAGAAGTCGAGACTCTGTGTTAAAAACCCAAGCAAATTCGAAATGTTTGGCGGTTTGCAAATGTTTTTCATGGTTGATTATGTATGATTTGTTTGTCATTTATACTATTAAACTACGAAAGCCTTTATGTTTTAGTTAAATTTATTCAATTCAAGTTATAGTCTGTTATGTTTTGCGTACTTGAGTTCGCCCCTAAAAAACAATTTAACTACATTTGTTTATACCAGCTTTTTATATGTATATGTTTCAAAACTAATTACTTTTATGATTTTATCCTAAATAAACAAACATTGAACTAAATTAAATTTTACATTCCCCGTTATAATGTTTAATATTAGGATTATTAAATTTGAGTATTTGACTCAAAAGTTAGTCAAATCATGTTTGTTTAAATGCAAATATCATAGCAGTAAAATTCATACAATGGAATAAATTGAAGGTTGATGGTGAATGATTTGGTTGTTAATTGCTATTAAGTTTTATGATGATAATGGTTAAAACAGTGTCAATTCAAGTGACTAAATATGTAACAAAAAAACATAAAATAATATAGTACGACTTGCATTATGGTCATTGTTAACATCCAATGAGCCACTAGAATTATCTTTGGAATATTAGAAAGGACTTTTTTATTATTATTTTTTTTTAATATTAAGGCATGACATTTGACTTGAATAATGAAAGATAATTTCTAATCAAAATCATAATCTAGGAACAATAAATAAAAAAGTTAGATATATAAGATCTCTTATTTTTACGGCAACAAATAAAACCATTTAGAAAATATTAGTTTGTTTATATTTTAATCGAATAATAATACATAATTTATTTCTTTAGAAAAAACCCCGTGCGTGCACGGGTATTATAACTAGTTTAGTATATAAGAAACCCTTGAGGTTGATTATTTACTAATCCTTGTGAAACATGAACACATAGCAAAACAACTCCTCTCTTCCCTTGTGGCTAAATATGATCGGCACCCTAGTTCCGAGGGTTTCGATCGACTTTCAATATAAACCAAAAGAAAACATGCTTCGTTGGTGATTCGTGAGTTAAGCACTACCATGCTAGCGCATTCTTGTTTGATGTGTAGTGTATACTAAAATAGAGAACAACTCATTATAATTGTTATGTGTTTCGATTTAAGAAAGATTAAGAACAAGATTAAAGAGGATCATTTGTCTTAGTAATTCAAGTGATCAAAGTTAGTAATTTATGTGTAAATTATATGTCAATCCATTATCATTAAACTAAATCAATCTGCGTACTCGTGGTATTAACGATTAATAGTTTGTTAAATCCTAATTGTACCTAGTGATGTTTGTTAAATGCCAACTTTTTACACAAAATTACTTCTTATAGGTCTCGACACTTAATATGTGTAGTTGTTCGAGTTTGCAAGAAAGAATGATTACTAGTTTTAATTTACATAGAAACGATCGATGCATCCAAATATAAATAGACATAGAGCATGTGTAGGAGTTAAATCATCTATATATGTACATGCCTCATGTGGATTGTCTACGTTACGTTCCGAAATGGTTTTTTGTGCATTTCTTGCTAGCATTTGATACGTTTTTGCCACATACAAATATAGTATGTAACTTACAAGGATTAGCCAAATCTTGTATTTGTATTTTTGTGTTCATTAAGTGTATTCAAAACTGAAAACTTAACTAACATCTAATTATGTTACGTTTCACCAACCCTTCACGGTTGTTATTCTCCGCGTATGTATGCTACTAGTTGGAGATGAAAACATGAACCATACCGAACAGAAAGAGGTGCATGTTGTTAAGCAACAAAACGATAGATGGTGGTACGAGTTGAAGCCTGCAAAAAGCATGTGTGTTATGAAATATAGTTGTGAGAATACGGCACAAAGCAGTTCTAGGAGACAATAGTCACGTGAACAAGGCTAATTTTAACTCAAATGTTGCATATGCAATGCAACAAGCTAGACGTATGTAACATGAACTAATGACATTTAGTTTTATAACCACCTGCACCAATTAAGGTGACCTATTGATTAGGCATCCTGATTGTTGGAATTAGATAACATGACATTCAAATAAATAACTACAAAACATCAAAGTATTCAAGCGAAAGCGTATATGATTTATTAATTAACAATTAATTAACATAAAAGAATATGTGTACCTTTTCTTGATTCTAGCCGAACAAGAATCAATTTCACAAACTAGCAATTGGATGAACCCTAATTTGATTTAATTATGATTATATGAATTACCCCTTATCGTTTTGTAATTCAATCCAAGAATAATAACAAAAGTATGTTATTACTACGTTCTTGTACACACATACTAAACCGAATTAAAGTAATGCTAGTTTTATTAAACCGGTTTGTGGAAAAGAGATGATCGATCCTAGAGGATTTGGTCGATCGGTTTGTAACAAAAACACACACAAAAACTGCTTTAGGGTTTAGCTAATAGAATCTGAGATCAAAACAAGACACTGGCGTATATATATCCAAGCAACTTGGTGAGCGAAGTTGGGTTTGTTTTTTTTCTCCTTTGGCTGATCGGATGAGGGTATCCCAAAGGATTCGGAAACTTCAAACTTTGCATTCTAGTCCTTTTCAAATACCTTTACGCCGTTAGTCCATTACATTAATTACTTAACGTTCGTTAGTTATTTCGCTTAATAAATAAATAAATACAACGTTTATATTTAATTATTTAACTTTAAATTCTCATACGTAAAGTGTGCAATCCCGTAGTCTCGAGTTCGATCCTAACACACGTCTATTAATTTATAAAACCAACACTGATATCATAGGTCTCAAGTTCAAACAACTTGGGGTGGCCAGGAAAAGGGTCAGAAACGGTCACGGAGATACCACATAAAGTACGTGTACAACTGAGCCAAAGACTAGCTCTTTCCGGATAACGTGAACAGAGAAACCACATCCACAATGAGTTCTAGCTATTTGTATAGGAAACACAACGATTTCTTTGAAAATTAAAGGAAAAAACCATAGCAATTTATCCTTATCGACAAATGATGGTTTATGATCTTTTTTTTTTTTTTTTTTTTTTTTTTTTGAAAATATTTGAGGATTATGGTTCTTTGCAACGACGGTACTACGAATAAAGGTCTATCGAAATTCTAAATCTTAGTCTGGCATATGACCAAAGAAACTATATATAGTTTGCTAAAAGAAACTATAAATAGCAATCCTAGTATATCAGCATCATGTATTGGTACTGGTTTCGCACCTCCTATATATTTTCTGTTGGCTTATTAATTAGCACATTATGTGTTATATTGTTGTATGACACATTTAAAATAAGGTGAACGATAATACTGATCGAAGTTAACTTAATTCGAATGCAACATATGCAGACAAGTTGTTGGAGCTGATTAATGATTTTGTCTAAAAAAAGCAGCAATTTAGAAGGTGAAAGACGCAAGAGAGTAAAAAAGCAATAAGAGTTGAGTGATACGCCATCTATCTCTCCCCTAGCATTAAAACACCTTTTGTCGCCTCGTCTTAAGCTGCACATATAAATACCTCGCTAACATAACACCTTTTCACATCGTCTTGTTACATTGTTGGTGTTATACAGAGAGGTCAAGAAGCTTTAGGGTGTTTCCATTCCACCCTAGCTAACTTCGATCATTAGTACAAAATGGAACTTTTTGATGTCCGTCACCCCATGGTTCTTGTTTTCGGCATTCTAGGTAATTTCTTATACTACGTATTTCGTTTAGTTTCATAGTATTTGAAACCAAATTGTTTTTCTATAAGCAAAAGAACTTATCTTGTTACTGCATCATGTTGCAGGTAACATTATTTCCGCCGGGGTCTACTTTGCTCCATTGTAAGTAAACAACGCAATAAATCAGTAAACGTGTAATTTGTTTTAATGATATCATTGATGATGGCGGAATTGTAATTTTCAGGCCGACATTTAGAGAGATATGCAAGCGGAAATCAACAATGGGGTTCCAATCTCTACCATACGTGGTGTCTCTCTTAAGTGCGTTGCTATGGCTGTTCTACGCCTTAATCAAAGGAGGCGACACGTTCCTTCTTATCTCCATTAACACCCTTGGTACCTTCGTTGAGTCCATTTACATCATCATCTTTCTAGTCTATGCTACACCCGATACCAAGGTATATTTCCATCATTTAGTACTATATATATTTCTCTTTTTGTAGTAGAAAGTATTAACGAAATCAATATTGGCGTTGGTATGTGTAGAAGCAAACATTCAAGAGTCTGACTGCTGTGATGATGCTATGCCTCGTAATTTCTCTTGGGACGTACTTCCCATTTCACGAACAGACACGAGTGGTAGTAGTGGGATGGGTTTGTGTCGGGGTATCCGTATGTGTTTTTGCAGCTCCTCTATCTATTGTGGTAAATAACTAACTAACTTTATCGAAACTGACTCCATGTGTGGCCATTAAAGATAGTAAAACTAACTCCATGTGTGAAATTGAACAGTTTCAAGTTGTGAGAACAAAAAGTGTTGAATTCATGCCACTGTCCTTATCATTTTTCCTAACGCTAAGTGCTAGTACGTGGTTCGCTTATGGGGTGTCTGTCAACGATACATGCATTACGGTAACTAAGATGTTTTTTGTCTCCTGTTTAAATAAGATGTTTTTTAGTCTTTTTTTACGACATGTTTTGAAGTTTGGTGAACGTATGTCTTGTAGTTACCGAACATACTAGGATTCGGATTGGGGGTTATTCAAATGGGACTTTATGCATATTACTCCAAAAGAGCAAGTAGCGGCAGCCAAGAGAAAAAGGGAAAGGTTAAGGAACACATTATAAACATAACGATGCTTTCAAACTCAGAGGTGCATCCAGTGGACTCAGGGCGTACTAGTGAAGCCGAAGCAGAACCAGAAGAGGAGAAGAAGGGTGACCAGGTGGTTAAGGTAGATGTTCCAATAACCGATGAACTAGCACACGTGAAGCAATTGGATACGGGTGGTGTACTCGTGATGTGTGCAGCAGCTTAGAAGTATTGTTTGGTTTTCGATTTTGACAATGTTGTCGTCAGTCCACGTTATAACATAGTATTCATCATAGCTTCCAACAGACAACTCACTTTCTCTCTCAATAACAGAAATCCACTCCAAAAAAAGTAAAATCTAACAGAAACTCGATCAATTTTCGGAATCTCGTTTGGACTAATTACCGAGTCTTAGTGATCAGTTTTAATTATACAGATGAGTAGATTTTGCTTATATTTATTTGATACATATAACATATCGAATGGCGGCTAGCTCTACATGTATAGAATAATAAGACATCCTATATTACAATACTCGGACATGTAATTTCGAAGTGATGTTTGATAGCTTATTGGCTCGATCTCGATGCCCTTATATATGAATGTTTCAGCAAACTTTGATCAAGTTATTTTTCGACATGGTATAATTAGTTAAAAGGTGGTACTGGTTTAAGGATTTGCGGAACATTAAAATTGTGTTTGCGTGTTATCTGATCTGCGTACGTATTCTCAGCTTGAAACCAACAAAAAATCGAACCAATAGATGAAGTCTTTTCGCTCAACAAACTAATAGTGGCAGTGATTCATCATGTCATCAACATCGTATCTATTTTTATACAGTGATTCAGCAAAACAGCATTCATCATAAGTATGCAATAACAAAAAAAAAGTATTCAAACATATTACATGTAACAACTGTATTTACACATTCAAATATATCGAAAATTGATCCTAGCATATACTACAGATATCGTAGTTCTAAAACCTGTTCTCTCGTAAACAAACCGCCCATTTGTTCAATATGTTACACAGCAAAAAGGAAATACAAACAGCAAAGGACTCCTGCCAAATAAAATTTAAGAAATCCATCATAAAATTTATAGATCCCGGATATATTTTTTTCCTCTTTTTATACGAGGAATTTGGGTACTTGTTCTTCTTATCATAATATACAACATTACTGCAACTGTCCTGAAAATTGGATTGCAGAACCATGCCGATGATCCAAATATTTGCACCGAAAAGATATCATCAACCTTTCCAATCACCTTTGATCGAATATGAGAGCAAGCGAAAAGATCACTTCAAACGTACCTTAAGCACTTTGCCTTCTTTTTCAACCCACATCTTTGCTTCCGCAACAGCCCTTTCTCGTTCAAGGTCTTTATTAAGCATCTTTGCAGTTTCTTTAGGAGACTCTTCTTTTCTGATCCTTCCAAATCCCATCTGCTACGACCGATCCTGAACCAGATCCTTCCCTTCTTCATGTCTTGTATTTTTCCATTGATACGTTCTGGTTTTGGGCGTGTGTTGATATTTGCAGGAGCAGTGTTAGGATCATATCCCTGGTTTGCAAGATAAGACAAGGCAGTGACCACGTCTCAATGAGAGGCCGAGCAGCAGCCGATTCTTGAATACACATGGATGCTACTGCTAAAGCTTGGTACAGCCCCTCATCGGATAACGGCCTTCTAGTCGAGGATCCACCAATGATGTGAATTTTCTTCTGTCATTGAACAGCGGTCGTGCCTGCAATCACGTCACATCATTATAATTCATCACTACACAAACTATGATAATAGCACACTCAAAACTTTCATCATATCATTTTATCATGCTAATTGATGTGCTAAAACCCGTCACAACTTAAAATATTTTGTTACAATCTTAAGTTAAGGCATATGACCAGAGCCAACTCAAGCTTATACCCTGTATTAGCCACAGAAATATAGGGTCATTATGAGCCAAACCAAAACTCGAGTTTATACGAGCATAGAGATGCAAAAGGCCAGTCCTAACCCGGATTTCACTATTTCAGTCTTGAAACCAGGATTTCAAGATCCGAACTCTTTTTAGGCTTCGGCTTAGCCAGCCCGGATCAAGCACTCCGGCTGTGGTGGTTAATAATCGGCCTGTTTGGGACATTCAGGCTTGGGGACGGGCTTTAGACTCTATATTCCTATGCCCATATGAGTCAAGCCAATACAAGCATATATTTATAAATGCAGACCATTTAGTCCTAAATCTGGCTGCAAGCTAAATAAAAGCCTTTAAATAAAGACATAAAGTAAAGGAATCAGAACATGTGAAATTACCCATGTGACGAGGTTCTGCTGCCCTTGTGGTTGAGTGCTGTCGATGGCTTTACGACCAGTAATAAGCTCCAAAAAGACGACACCAAAACTATAGACATCAGACTTGACAGTTAACTGTCCAGTCATGGCATACTCAGGAGCACAATAACCGTATGTACCCATAACCCTTGTAGATACATGAGACTTGTCTCCGGTAGGCCCAAGTTTCGCAAGCCCAAAGTCAGAAAGCTTTGGCTGGAATTCTTCACCCAACAAAATGTTCGATGACTTGAAGTCCCTGTAAATTACAGGAGGGTTAGCTTTATCATGCAGAAATTCTAAACCTTTAGCCGCACCAGCAGCTATCTTCATTCTTGTGTTCCAATCTAACGCTTCTCTATCAGGTGGCACGTCTGTAAACGGTGTATATATTAATTAGGTATGTACGTTTATGATGAGTCTAGCATAAAGAAAAACGAGTACAAGAATAAAGGTGTTACCATGAAGGTGATCTTCCAATGATCCCAATGCCATAAATTCATAAACAAGAAGTCTTTGATCACCGTCAGCACAATAACCAATCAAACTCACGAGGTTTGGATGATGTAAAAGGCTGAGCATAAGTACTTCCACTAGAAATTCACGGTTACCCTGTAGCCCGTTTCTATCCAATTGTTTTACAGCTACAACCTGTCCACTACTCTGAAGACGTCCTCTATATACGCAACCAAAACCACCCTCCCCTAAGAAGCAATCCGGCCTGAAATTATTAGTTGCAGCCGCAAGTTCACGGAATGTGAACGTCTGAGCAGCAATCTGACCATCTGGTGAATCCTTTGGCCCGGATGACGACTCCCTCCTTAAGCTAACATTGTTGTTTCTAGTCTTTAGTCTATCAACTCCTGCCAATTCATTCCACTTATCAACATTCATATCGAAATTACTTATACCTTATATTAGGGGGATGTTTGTGTGCTTATTTGATTCCGGCTTATATTTCATAAGCCCATATTTTCTAACTTATTTTGAGACTAACGGGCTTATATAAACTTATTAGATCATAACAAGCTTATATAAGCCCATAATTGTCAAAATAAGCCAGAAAAACCGGCCTTATAAAATATAAGCCGGAATCACATAAGCTCATAAGCCGAAATCCCAAGGATAATGAGACAAGTAGCAAGTCATTGTATTAAACTTTATAAACATCATTTCATGACAATTCATTCCACTTATTAACATTCATATCTATATTACTTATACCTTATATTAGCGGGATGTTTATTTAAGCTTACGTGCTTATTTGATTCCGGCTTATACTTCATAAGCCCGGATTTTCTAACTTATATTGAGACTAATGGGCTTATATAACCTTATTAGATCATAACAAGCTTATATAAGCCCATAAGTGTCAAAACTAGCCGCTTATTTGGTTTTCGGCTTATGTTTCATAAGCTCACTTTTGTGGCTTATTTTGAAACTTTTCGGCTTATACAAGTTTATTAATAAGCTTATATAAGCTTATTAAGACATGATAAGCTTATATAAGCCAAAAAGTTTCAAAATAAGCCACAAAATGTGAGCTTATGAAACATAAGTTGAAAACCAAATAAGCCATATAAGCTTAAATAAAAACAAGCCGGAAAATCCAGGCTTATGAAATATAAGCCAAAATCACATAAGCCGTGGGGGTGTTTGTTTAATCTTATATATGGCAGGCTTATAGCTTATTTGGTTTTTGGCTTATGTTTCATAAGCTCACTTTTCTGGCTTATTTCGAAACTTTTCGGCTTATATAAGCTTATTACGACATGATAAGCTTATATAAGCCACAAAAAATGAGCTTATGAAACAGAAGCTGAAAACCAAATAAGCCATAAGTCCGCTATATAGGCTTAAACAAAAATAAGCCGAAATCACCTAAGCACACAACTAAACTAAAACAAGGATCAATGAGACAATCATTTCATGGGAAAGTTAACAATACTAATGATTATATAAGCCAAAAAGTTTGAAAATAAGCCAGAAAAAGTGAGCTTATGAACCTTAAGCTGAAAATCAAATAAGCCATTAGCCCACTACACAAGCTTAAACAAACATCTAAGCACACAACTAAGCTAAAACAAGAATCAATGAGACAAGTAGCAAGTCATTCGTAGGGGGTGTTTGGGTTAGCTTATTTATCTGGCTTATGGGCTTATTTGAATATGGAAAAGCCGATAAGCTCACTCTTTGGAGCTTATGACGTTTTCATCTTCAGCTTATTGGCTAAGGCCAATAAGCTCAAGTTAATAAGCTCTAAAGAGTGGGCTTATGAGCTTTTTCCAGATTCAAATAAGCCCATAAGGCAGATAAATAAGCTAATCCAAACATCCCCATAGTATAAACATCATTTCATTTCATTTCATGGGAAAACTAACAATACTAATACTAATGATTAGATGGGGCCCACATAATAAGCCATTAGCCCACTATACAAGCTTAAACAAACTTCTAACCACACAACTAAGCTAAAACAAGGATCAATGAGACAAGTAGTAGCAAGTCATTCATAGCACAAACATCATTTCATTTCATTTCATGGGAAAATTAACAATACTAATACTACTAATGGATTAGATGGGGCCCATAACAACAAACCAACATATCGATAAGTAAAAAAAAACATACCGAAGACAATCTAGAAATATTGGAAGCAGGAGGAGCAACAGACCGATTATATACCTCTCATTATTATTCAATCAATATACATCAAGATTATATAAGCTACATAATGGGTCGAATATACAAAGGGCCAATACTAATACTAATCTAATATTTTTTTTGAAAGGTGAATTTCTTATTAAGTGCTTCGTGTCGGGTTCGACAGCCAGAAGGTCTAGACTACGTTGTCTAAACCGGTCCATGCTTAGAGAGCTCCCTCGAGCGAAATGCCTATTTCAAATACCCTTCATTAAAGGACTACCTAATCTAATACTAATAGACTAACAAGTCATTCATAGCACAAACATCATTTCATTTCATGGGAAAATTAACAATACTAATACTACTAATGATTAGATGGGGCCCACATAATAACAAACCAATGATCGGGATCGGTAAAAAATATAAGCTACAACTAAGCGAAATCACATAAGCCGTGGGGGTGTTTGTTTAATCTTATATGGCGGGCTTATAGCTTATTTGGTTTTTGGCTTATGTTTCATAAGCTCACTTTTGTGGTTTGTTTGAAACTTTTAAACATATAAACTTATCATGTCATAATAAACTTATATAAGTAAAAGTTTTGAAATAAACAAAAGCTTAGCTTATGAAACATGTTTAAAATCATATGCTTCATGTTCGCTATTTTCGACTTATATTTCATAAGCCGGATTTTCCTACTATTTTGTTTAAGATTATATAGTGGGCTTATGGCTTATTTGGTTTTCACTATGTTTCATAAGCTCAATTTTAGTGGCTTATTTTGAAACTTTTCGACATATAAGCTTATTATGACATGATAAACTTATATAAGCTTAAACAAACATCTAAGCACACAACTAAGCTAAAATAAGGATCAATGAGACAAGTAGTAGCAAGTCATTCATAGCACAAACATCATTTCATTTCATTTCATGGGAAAATTAACAATACTAATACTACTAATGGATTAGATGGGGCCCACATAACAACAAACCAACATATCAGATAAGTAAAAAAACATACCAGAAGACAATCTAGAAATATTGGAAGGGGAGGAGCAACAGACCGATTATATACCTCTCATTATTATTCAATCAATATACATCAAGATTATATAAGCTACATAATGGGCGAATATACAAAGGGCCAATACTAATACTAATCTAATATTTTTTTTGAAAGGTGAATTTCTTATTAAGTGCTTCGTGTCGCGGTTCGACAAGAAGGTCTAGACTACGTTGTCTAAACCGGTCCGCTAGAAGCTCCCGAGCGAAATGCCTATTTCAAATACCCTTCATTAAAGGACTACCTAATCTAATACTAATAGACTAACAAGTCATTCATAGCACAAACATCATTTCATTTCATGGGAAAATTAACAATACTAATACTACTAATGATTAGATGGGGCCCACATAATAACAAACCAACAGATCAGGATCAGTAAAAAATATAAGCTACAACTAAGCGAAATCACATAAGCCGTGGGGGTGTTTGTTTAATCTTATATGGCGGGCTTATAGCTTATTTGGTTTTGGCTTATGTTTCATAAGCTCACTTTTTGTGGTTTGTTTGAAACTTTTCGACATATAAACATCATGTCATAATAAACTTATATGTCGAAAAGTTTTGAAATAAGCCACAAAAGTGAGCTTATGAAACATAAGTCGAAAATCATATAAGCCATAAGCCCGCTATTTTCGGCTTATATTTCATAAGCCCGGATTTTCCGGCTTATTTTTGTTTAAGATTATATAGTGGGCTTATGGCTTATTTGGTTTTCAGCTATGTTTCATAAGCTCAATTTTAGTGGCTTATTTTGAAACTTTTCGGCTTATATAAGCTTATTATGACATGATAAACTTATATAAGCTTAAACAAACATCTAAGCACACAACTAAGCTAAAATAAGGATCAATGAGACAAGTAGTAGCAAGTCATTCATAGCACAAACATCATTTCATTTCATTTCATGGGAAAATTAACAATACTAATACTACTAATGGATTAGATGGGGCCCACATAACAACAAACCAACATATCAGATAAGTAAAAAAAAAACATACCAGAAGACAATCTAGAAATATTGGAAGCAGGAGGAGCAACAGACTGATTATATACCTCTCATTATTATTCAATCAATATACATCAAGATTATATAAGCTACATAATGGGCCGAATATACAAAGGGCCAATACTAATACTAATCTAATATTTTTTTTTTGAAAGGTGAATTTCTTATTAAGTCTTCGTGTCGGGTTCGACAAACAGAAGGTCTAGACTACGTTGTCTAAACCGGGTCCGCGCTAGAGAGCTCCCTCGAAGCGGAAATGCCTATTTCAAATACCCTTCATTAAAGGACTACCTAATCTAATACTAATAGACTAACAAGTCATTCATAGCACAAACATCATTTCATTTCATGGGAAAATTAACAATACTAATACTACTAATGATTAGATGGGGCCCACATAATAACAAACCAACAGATCAGGATCAGTAAAAAAAATATAAGCTACAACTAAGCCGAAATCACATAAGCCGTGGGGGGTGTTTGTTTAATCTTATATGGCGGGCTTATAGCTTATTTGGTTTTGGCTTATGTTTCATAAGCTCACTTTTGTGGTTTGTTTCGAAACTTTTCGGCTTATATAAGCTTATCATGTCATAATAAACTTATATAAGCCGAAAAGTTTTGAAATAAGCCACAAAAAGTGAGCTTATGAAACATAAGCCGAAAATCATATAAGCCATAAGCCCGCTATTTTCGGCTTATATTTCATAAGCCCGGATTTTCCGGCTTATTTTTGTTTAAGATTATATAGTGGGCTTATGGCTTATTTGGTTTTCAGCTTATGTTTCATAAGCTCACTTTTTGTGGCTTATTTTGAAACTTTTCGGCTTATATAAGCTTATTATGACATGATAAACTTATATAAGCTTAAACAAACATCTAAGCACACAACTAAGCTAAAATAAGGATTAATGAGACAATCATTTGATGGGAAAATTAACAATACTAATACTACTACTAATGATTAGATGGGGCCCACATAACAACAAACCAACAGATCAGATAAGTAAAAAAAAAAAAACATACCAGAAGACAATCTTGAAATATTGGAAGAAGCAGGAGCACCAACAGACTGATGATGAAGATGGTTTTGAGGATTGAGCTTCTCTTCTTCTCTAGAATTGGAATCAAAACAAGGGAAACAACCCATTTAAGTTTAAGAAAATGAAAAGCCCAGATGAAAAAATCAAGACTTTTTCAAGAAGAAGAAGAACAGGGGGACAAGAAAATAAGATTTAGTTAAACGAGTAAAGAGATAAAACTGAAGCGTGTGTTTACAAACAACAGCCGGCTTTCTTGTACTTGTACCTATGTAATACTTTCGTCCCATATTAAATGTCCGCTTTCTTTTTCAGTCTTTCTTTCTCAACTTTAACTTCAAATATTTTATTTGTCTTATATAATAGGGTGAGCAAAACCGACCGAATCCCGTCCCGATCCCGAGTCCCGAATCATGTTAGTCGGGCTTGTCGGGGTCGGGAGTCGGTTTCTGTTTTTCGATTAGTCGGGTTTCGGGCTTGTCGGGATCGGGTCGGGATGGGCCGAAAACAAAAAAAACAACAAACAAAACCGATCAAATCCCGAATCCCGTCCCGATCCCGAGTCCCGAATCATGTTAGTCGGGCTTGTCGGGATTCGGGTCGGGATCGGCCCCGATGCTCAACCTTATTATATAATACTTGATGTAAAACATATGAATGGATTAAGTTTTGAATTTATTTTCATTGATATAATTTTCATCAAGTATTATAAAACACAAACAAAAATATTTAATGTTAAAGTTGAGATAAAAATTTTGAAAAAGTCAAACAGTACAGTTAATATGGGACGGAAGTAGTAATACTGTGCCTTACTAACATTCCACTTGTTTTAACATTTTTTTTTTCTTCTACTTAATTAATAAAAGAAAAAATTATATTTAAAGTAGACAATTTTTTTTTTACCGAAACAATAATTTTTATAAGTTACTCCAAGTACAAGTACAAGTAGAATGGGCATGTGTGAAGAAATGGGTTGGGGTTGTAACTTGAGCTTATATTATAAGCCGGAAGTTACAGCTTATACTTTTATAGAGTTGTTTAGTGGATTATTTGGAACTTAATTTTATTATTCCGTAATTGTTAAATTCAGATATTAGGGATGAGTACGGGTTCGGAACCAATTAGAACCGGAACCGGACCTGATGAATCTCGAATCCAAATTTTATGAAAAGTAGGAACCGATAAACAACCTAAAAATATAAACTAAACAAAACGCACATGCACAAACTAAACCGTTTTTTCAATTCACTGACAGACCAAACAAATGCACTAATTTAAAAAGACGCATTCCATTCAGCCTTCGTAAAGAGTGGACGCGTGTATTTTTGGCAAAGAGGACCGAGCGATTCGGTCCCATTCGTCTAGTCGTATTCTTTTTCTAAAGTTATATAAAATTCAATGGTTCAATCATATCGTATTTTCAAGTGGTGTAGTAGTATTTTAGAATGATACTTTATGTGGAATTCCTAAAATTGGAATAATGTGTTTGGCTAGGAAAGGTCAAGGAGATCGGTCCAACCACATACAAGTAATACCATTGGTTCGTCATTTTCAATATACTTGTAACCACATAAGATATTATTATATCTACACGGCTAAATTTCACTTACCATCCGGCGCTTTAGAAAGTTGTTTCCATGAGGTCTAAAGTTCGAGTTTACTGAATTTTTAAGTAAGAATCTATGTTGGGCTCTGCCCACTCGATCGTCGAGTCGATAATATTGTCTTAACTCGCCGTTAAAAATCATAAGATATTCTATATATATTAAATATGGGAGGAAAGTTCTTCTACAAGAACTTTCTCCCATTAATCATAAGTTTACAAAATGGCAAAATGGTCCTCACCATTAATTGTTATGTTTACCAAAATGGCAAAATAGTCCCTCAAGTTTAGTTATCATGCAAACTAAGTCCTTTGTAAAATTCACATCTACAAAAGAATCCCATTGCGTCGCGTAGCTTCCCACTCGTTATTACTATATAAAAATATATTATTTTATAATATGTATACACCTTTTTCCACCTAAAAGGCACTTCAATTTAATGCCTTTATATAGTTTGATATTGATCATTGAATAACAGTTAGTTGAACCGCGTAACCAGGGCGGACCTTAATGAGGCGAGGAGGAGGTCCTACCCCAAAATTTACGACACCTAATGTGAATATTGTAGGTTTAGGGTAATTTAGTTGAGGTTATAAATAAATCTCGATTATACTTCAAAATAAATTCTTTTTGAAAATAAATGGTAAGCTCCGCCATCGCAGAACATTCATATCTTGGTTGTGAATCAAATTATGATCATATGTACTGGTTAATTATATTATTTTTACTTTAAAAAAGTGACTTTTTAAACAAAGTATGACTTCTTTCTTGAGGGAACTAAACGATACGAAAAATTATTTATAATCACCTTTTTGCATTTGTGTACCTTTAATGAATACTTATTTTTTTTTCAATGTATAAGAAAGGTGTTGGGAATAAATTCAAGAAACAATTACACGTTTGGTCCCTGTGGTTTGCTCATATTTCAAGTTTAGTTCTCAAGTCGTTTTAATTACACCAGAGATATCTATTTTGAAACCTTGCACTCGTTTAGTCCTATTTTGGATGGGCCGTCAGTTTTTCCGTTAAGTGTTTGCACCCTTAGTCCCTTCGTTAATAATTTTTGCACCGTTAGTCCTATTTTTCAAATAATAGTTTTCACCATTTAGTCCCTCCGTTAATAATAGTTTTACCCATTTTTTACTTTTTGTCCGCTTTTATCCGTTTCGCCGATTTTTATCCGTTCCCCATGTTTTTACGCTTTTATCCGCTTAAATCTGCTTTTTATATGTTTTCGCCGCTTTTTACGTTTTGTCCATTTTAATCCGGTTTGATTGTTTTATCCGCTTTCAACTTTTTATTTTACGTTTTTGTCCGCTTTTATCCGTTTTCGCTCGCTTTTATCCGTTTTGCCTAATTTTTCGTTTTTGTCCGCTTTATCCGTTTCACTCATTTTTATCCGCCGCACACTTATTTTTACGTTTTTCCTAGTTTTGCCGCCACTCCTCTGTTAATAATAGTTTTACCGCTTTTTACGTTTATATCCGTTTTCCCTCGCTTTTTACGTTTTGTCCGTTTTCATTCGCTTTTTATCTTTTCGCACATTTTTACATTTTATATGTTTCGTCCGCTTTTTACGTTTTACCGCTTTTACGTTGTCATTTTTATTCGTTTTCGCTCGTTTTGTTCATTTTGTTCGTTTTATCCGTTATTGTTCGTTTTTTATCCGCTTACGCCGCTTTACGCTTTTGTCCGATTTATTCGTTTTTCATCCATTTTCGCACGTTTTTTACGTTTTTGTATGTTTTCATTCGTTTTTTTACGTTTTTATCCATTTTATCATGTTTCGTTCATTTTTTATCCGTTTTCGACCGTTTTATTATATTTTTTGTCCGTAAAAAAAGGGACGAAAACATATAAAAACGAACGAAAACATATAAAAATGGACAAAAACATATAAAAACTGACGAAAAAGTAAAAAGACGAACGAAATCATATAACAACAGATGAAAACGGATAAAAACATAAAAGACGGATCAAACGCAAAAAGGGCGAAACGGATAAAAACTAATGAGACTGGATTAAAGCGGACAAAATTGTAAAAACGGACAAAACGGATTAAAACAAACGAAACGGATAAAATAGACAAAACGTAAAACGGGCAAAACGTAAAAAGGGACAAAAGCGTAAAAATCGGACAAAACATATTAAACGAATAATCGTGCGAAACGGATAAAAAATGAAAACGGATAAAAACGTAAAAAATAGGCGAAAACGGATTAAAAAACGAACGAAATTGGATAAAAACGTAAAAAACGGTCGAAAACAAATAAAAAACAAACAAAAAACGGGCGAAAACGTAAAAAACGGACGAAAACGGATAAAAACGGACACAAACTTAAAATTACGGATGAAAACATATAAAAACGAAAAAAATCGTGCGAAAACGGATAAAAAAACGAGTGAAACTGATAAAAAACGAAAAAATAAGGCAAAACGGATAAAAAACGAACGAAAACAGATAAAAGCGGACAAAACGTAAAAAAAAGAAGTTGAAAACGGATAAAAAAACAACAAAACCGGATTAAAATGGACAAAACGTAAAAAGCGATTTAAAACATATAAAAAAGCAGGCGAAGACGGATAAAACGTAAAAGCGGACGAAAATGTAAAACAACACGGGTTAACGGATAAAAACGAATAAACGGACAAAAACGTAAAAACGGGCGATAACTATTATTAACTAGGACTAACGGTGAAAACTATTATTTGAAAAATAGGACTAACGGTGCAAAAATTATTAACGAAGGGACTAACGGTGCAAATACTTAATCGAAAACTAACGGCCCATCCAAAATAGGGACTAAACGAGTGCAAAGTTTCAAAATAGATATCTCCGGTGTAATTAAACGACTTAGGGACTAAACTCAAATACGAAAGAAACCACAAGGACCAAACGTGTAATTTTTTCTAAATTCAATGAATAGCCTCTTTAGAGTGATAGGTGCCCTGGGCCAAGAGTGACGTTTTTTTTTCAAAATGTAATGCGATGGCGCCGGCTTCATACTGGATTTCGTGTGTTTCCGTCTCGCATTGTCATGACCAACTAAAATGGTTTTGAAAAACGCAACGCGACGGCGCCAGCTCCCTACTGGACCTCGCGTTTTCCCGTCAAATGGTCACGTTTTTCATTTTTTGTGTTATATGTGGGATCCAACAGTGGAGGAACCAGATCTAATATAACCGTGTGCAAAAAATGAACCGTAATATAATAAAAACACATTTCAATTGACCGCAGACATTTAAGATGACGTTTAAGAATATTGATGTCTATTTCAAAATTATCACTACATCGAAAATTCCATGGGTGTCCCGAGAACCCTTGGTTTCGTCTTTTTGGGTCTAGAGGTGTACAACGGCACCGAATCCAGTTCTATAGGAGGAGGGTATTTTCAATGTTATATCAATTACGATGTTATAAGAAAAATCGTTAATGTGACAACACTTTTTCTTACGGCACCAAACAGAATGGCTCTCTAGAAGTACCTAGTGCTAGGAAAGAAGATAATTATATACGTTTAAATACTCACGTGATCAAACTTAAAAGTTTTCATCAACTCTAGTGGACAGAAATAACTAAACAAAAATATATACGAATCAATATGCAACTTTCTATATTCTATTAATGGTATGGTTGATATAATTAGGCCGAACTATGTGTAGCCATCAAAAGGATGCTCACCAAATGGCTTACCAAGTGAGCGTTAAAAGTTATAAATAGCGTGGCGTGGCGCTGGCGTAGCACGACTCAAGCCTCACGCTGGCAAGCAAGCTTTATTATAAAGTTCTCGAATAAGCAAGACAAAGATGAAAATATTTATATATTCATATCATAATTCATATATATATCGAGTTTACAAAATATGTCTATAAGCAGCGCGACGGCATGACGCCACGGCACGATCAATCCTCACGCTCATGGCGCCTGCATGAGCCTTTTAGAACAATAGAGCTTAGAAATTTTGGTGTTCACCAAGGTGAGAGATAAAACGGATGAGTTTTTCCTTGTTCAGATTATTCGAGGAGGGCAAAATTTTTTAATCAGTTGTACCCGGTCTAATCAAGTTAATCCTGTGACTGTTTCCGACCCTTTCAAGGCGATAAAAAAAAGTTTGTATATATAAGGGGATGAAATTTCTAAATACAGAACCAAAATATATACGAATCAATATGCAACTTTCTATATTCTATTAATGGATGAGGTTTTCTCTGTTCAAGTAACTCGTGGAAGACGGTTTTTTTTTTAAGGATGTACACGACATCATTGGGTTAACCCCGAGACCGGAGACCGTTTCCGACCATACTAAGGTGACAGAAAAATATTTTAAACGGGATGAAATTTCTAAGCTCACAACAAAAATCTCTCTACTGACAATTATATATCCTCAACTTTTTTTTTTCTTTTCTAAACTTTGTTACTATATCCATATCACTATAAAGATTAAAGATGCAAAAAAAGTGTTAAGAAAATTGGAAGAGAATAAAAGGCCTATGAATGAATATAACTACATGAGGCCCAATTTTAAAACACTGTAGGCCCATTTATCAAACCCACTAAACTATTAGTCCAACAATAATCGCAAGTTCATACATAACAATATAATATGATCTTATTTAAGGCCCATTTTTTTTTTGGAACTTATTTTGAAGGCCCATTTACTGTCACTATATTCACGCCCATCAATAGAAAATAAAATAAAATTTTAGTCAAGAAAATATAAACATCACAACCTCTTTCTGTAATCGTGACGGAGTTAGTGGTTTCACGGTGTCCTAACTTCATGATTTTTTTCGATATAATGTTAATTTTTAAAAAAACACACCGACTTTTCCTAAACGAATCTTAAACGATCCCATCATTCGAATGCTATCAAGATTACTTGCTCAAAAGATTTTAGACACCGATCATATTTGGTCACCCGACTGCTCCGGTCCGTAATAATTTTCCTCTACCTTAATTCATTAAAAGCAAGGAAGAACGTGGAACAATGACATAATAGTAGTTGAAAAGAATATATAGATCTATATTTAAACATATATATTCTCGTTGTGTTTTATATGACTATGATTTATGATTTATATAGTTAAGAAATGAGATGGTGCATGAGCACATACTCCCTTCATATTCGGGTCAAACTCAAAAACCAACCAATATTCAACCACCTTCATTCCATTTCCATAATCTCATTTAATCTAATCACCTTCTTCCAAATTTAACCATCAATGGAGAAACATAGTGCCAAATCCGGTAGTTTCATCGGTCGCCATCGTTGGCGTGCCAATCTCGAGAGCCACCGTGCCTCGTTCTCTCCAAGAATTGGAATCCATCAAAAATCACCCGTTGTCCCCGAGTCAGAAGAAGACGATGATGAAGACATTATTGAGTCTATACCCGACGTAGATCATGATCAAATATTGTCTGAAATCGACAGCTGTTGATGATTTGGCAAATGCGATCGATGACAAGGAAGCTCACCCGAGCTTCCCGATGTCATTGAGACATTTGCCATAATCATTAAATCGAAAACAAAAAAATCATTAGCTAGAAATGCTAATGGTCATGACATGGTTTACGAGGACATGTTTTTGCATGAATCTATCAAACGGTTACGTAACTTGAAAAACGCCTTAGCAGATTTTAACGATGATGGTTCATCGTTCGATATGATCAACAAGCTCATGCAACGAGCTATGGGATTCATGGAAGAAGAGTTACGAGCCCTTTTGCTCGATAATTCAAAGGCTCATCCCGAACCGAAGCTAAAGGCCATGTCTTCCAAGCATTTTTCCTTCAAACAACAAGAACGATGTCCCGTCCCAGAGCCAAGCACGGACGACGATTATCCAGGCTTTCCGGACGATAAGATTAGTAGAATAAACATAATCGTGACAACAATGATATCCTCGGGTTACAAAAACGAATGTTCAAATGTTTATAGCATGGCACGAGGAAACGCGTTGTATGAGCAGCTTAAAAGGCTCGATTTTGAGAAACTTAACGCTGAAGACGTGCAAAAACTAAATTGGGATTGGCTCGAATCAGACGTGTGTAAATGGATTCGAATCATTAAGCATTGTTCACAGTTTCTAATTCCTGCTGAGCAAAAATTAGGCGAAACAATTTTTTCAGAAAATCGAGCCGTTTTTAGTACTTTGTTCAAAAACTTGGTTCGTAGCTTGATCACGTCGTTGCTTGACTACGCGGCTGCTATTGCAATGACAAAAAGGTCAGCAGAAAGGTTGTTTAAGTTTCTTGATATGTACGAGGCGCTTCGTGGCCTTAGTGAGTCAATGCGCGATTCAGATGATTCAGATTCGGGTGAAACCAAAGAAGAACAGCCGAGTAACGATTTGAGTACGGAAATATCGTCCGTCAGTGAGCGTATAGGCGAAGGAGCAGTTAATATTTTTGGTGATCTAGAAAACTCTATTAGAAATGATGTTGCCAAAACGCCCGTGCCAGGTGGCGCGGTCCACCCACTCACACGTTACGTATTAAACTACGTGAAATACGCGTGTGAGTATGGTGACACGTTGGAACAAATATTCCAACAAAATGCTAAACTCAACCAAACCCCGTCCCCCGAGGAAATCGACTTGGAGAAATCACCATTAGCCGCACAAATCATGTCGGTAATGAGTGTTTTAGATGGTAACTTGTCCGTAAAGTCGACTCTTTACAAAGACCCTTCGTTGCGTTACATTTTTTTAATGAACAACGGAAGGTACATTTTACAAAAAGTAAAATCCTCGACCGAGATAAAGAAACTAATGGGCGATAATTGGTGTAGACGAAGGTCATCCGAGGTGCGACAATACCACAAGAGTTACCAAAGGGAAACATGGGCAAGACTATTACAATGTATCACACAAGAAGGGATACAAGTAAATGGAAAAGTGAACAAACAAGTACTAAAAGAAAGGTTCAAAAACTTCAATGCAATGTTTGATGAAATACACAAGACACAAAGCTCATGGGTTGTGAGTGATGAGCAACTCTTGTCCGAGCTTCGTGCCTCGGTATCGGCTATCGTGATCCCGGCGTACCGGTCGTTTGTAGGAAGGTACAAGCATCATTTTGAGGGAAGGAAAAGTATGGATAAATATATAAAGTATCAAGCAGAAGATATTGAAGCATTCATTGAGACATTGTTTGAAGGTAATCCTGCTGCCTCAATGTCTAGGAAGAGATTCTAAACCACCATTTGTAATTTGACTATGTATCATTATTGTATTAAAAATTTATGTAAATGTGTTTTGTTTTGGTCTTTTAACTTATGAATGATCTTTCAACAACAATTAGAAACATTAATACTGTACCATTTACTCCATAATTCACAACCCTAACTAAAATATACTAACACATATAGCCGGGTCTAACCGGATATAGCCAGATTTTGGTCGGAATATCCGGGTCTTTGCCGAAAATAACCGGGTCTTGGACGAATATAGCCGGGTTGTGTTCGTATAGTGGTGGTTTAGAAGGACTTTCAAATCATATTTAAAAAAGCTTTATAACCTAACACAAAACTTGATCATGAGAACTAATTTAGGTGGTTGAGAGTAGTCCAAAATACATTTTTGTGGTTTGTCTCTTGTCTCGTTTTACATCTTTAAACTTTTTTTTTGCACAAAATCATCCCCCCGTTATTAAAGTTGGCACAAAACCATCCATCTGTTAGTAAAGTCAGTCAATGAGAATTAACGGTGCAAATTATTTCTCCGTATCGCCTAACGAAAGAGAGAATATTTGCATCGTCAGTCCTAAAGACTAACGGTACAATTTATTTTCAAAAATAAATTGCATCGTTAGTCCTAAGGACTAACGGTGCAAAATATTTTTGAAAAATATATTAAAATGGGCCACCTACCTCCACCGCTGCCACCCACCACAACCACTACCACCACCGCCACTACCTCCACCGCCATCACCACCTATCGCCACCACCACCCACCTCCATCGCCGTCACCCAACACAACCACCCCCACCACCTCCACCCACCACCACCACCATCATCGCCACCCACCACCACCCACCTCAATCGCCACCCACCACAACCACCACCACCACCATCACCGCCACCACCCCCCCACAAACACCACCGCCACCACTACCACCGACACCCACCACAACCACCACCTCCATCACCCACCACAACCACCACCTCCTTATTGGCCCCCTTTTAATTTATTTTCTAAAAAATTTTTGCACCGTGCGATTTATTTTCAAAAATAAATTGTACCGTTAGTCCTTAGGACGACGATGCAAACATTCTCTCTTCCGTTAAGAGATAATGAAGAAATAATTTGCATCGTTAGTCCTCATTGACTGACTTTATTAACGGAAGGATGATTTTGTGCCAACTTTACTAACGGAAAGATGGTTTTATGCCAAAAAGAAAATTTAAGTATGTAAATTGAGACAAGAGACAAAACAAAAAAATTAATTTTAGACTTTATTCGGTAACAAAATAATACTACTAGGAAAATGTCAAATATTCATTTCTCAAAAATAAAAATAAGCATGCGCATAGTACGTCGAATATGTTTAGCTACACAAGACAACTCAAAGACATTAAAGTGACTTTTTCCTAGATGCTCTGAGATTCCCAACAGTTTTCACTTTTTACTCACTTTTTTTTTTTTGTCAAAGGGTTCAAAGCTACTCCGTATCTTATTAGTCGAGAAAAAGATTTTAAGGGTGGTGTCATTATATCATCCATAGTCATACCTCACCACCCATCAATAATATCATTCCACCTAATCTCATACATCACTCATACCTTATCATACTTTTCTAGTGACAACCATGATTCTATACCTCACTCAATTTTATTTTAATATTTCATTAATATTTGTGCTTCACCATGCCATGCCGATTTGGCAATGTATACCGATTGGATTCCAAACAGAACCATACCTCACTCGAGGCAATGGTGTTGCCGCACGGTATGAGCTCATACCAAGCCATACCTTCCACCACCCTAACTAGTTGGTTCAAGAAGTACATAGATATGAAATGTATACATGCAAAATGCTCACAACTTATGAATGAGATTGTACTTTTGCATGTATAAATTAGTATTTTCGCTAGGCCTAATTTATGCTTTTGCTTGACAAAATTTAAGAAATTTTCATTTTCTTTTTGACACGTGTTGGTTTGTGATACGTAAGAGCTCAATATTCTTGACTATTAAGGGCATCCACAATCAGCTTATGTGTCATGGTGCAATGAAAAAAAGTGTCAAAGAATTAAGTGCTCAAATCCATTGTAGGTTCTCACTTCATCACACGCACAATATATGATGCTTCTCTAAACACACACTTATTATACACAAATAGTAGACCCATATGCAATTATCTATTGTTCATTCATTAGTTTTGTACATGGTTTCTCTTTCAATTTCACAAATGGTGAGCACATTAAAAGTTTAATGGATTGGGAAGGATTTTATAAAGGATAGCATAATGCTTATTTAGCACTCTATTAAACTTACAAAATTATATAGCATTGAGGATGCTCTAAAAAAACATCAACTTTTATTACCAAGTAATTTTTATGGACTGATAAATTAAAATAAGTCTATTTCGAAGGATTTCTCTTCAACACAGTAATCCAGATCTCTAGTTAACTTTATATATATAGAGTATGGATCTAATGACAAGAAATATTTAAATGAGAAGAGTGATAAATAATTGGAGCCACATATTTTAAATAAAGAAAAATAATAATAGTGAGACGATCTATTTTATGGATCGATCTAATATTCATGGTTGGCTTTCTTCTCATTCTTCTCATATTAATTACATTTCTCATTTGATCCTACCTCTCTCTCTGTATATATATATATATAAAGAATTGCATATACTTATTCTAACTTAAATATCTGCATATTTTCTTCAAATAAAAGTATTAATACATAATGTACAATAAAGTTTAAGCATGCATAACTTAAAGAAATATGTAAAACAAAAGTTTTAGTAGATGGAAAATGATAAATGGACTAATTAAAGAGTTTAGGAGATTTAACGATAAACGAATCGTACAAATGAATGAAGATCGCATGTCATTTACGATTGCCTCCTTGCCCTCTTTAATTGCGCCCACGATCAAAGTTCTTAAGTAGATATAACGTAACTCACTTCATAAAAAAAAGAAAAAAAAGAAAGAAATCGTGCTATAAAAATAAGGTTAGTAATTGACCTTTGTTTGGTCCTAATTTCATATGTAATGTCTTCACGAAAAATTTTGACAAACACATAAAACAGGGTTTTAACATATGCCGCAAGATATTAAAAATAAGGACGGATGAACTACGAAAAGACGTCCGGACCCATAAGAAATGCACTTTTCAAATAAAATATGCGGTCCGGACGCCTTTTCGCGAGTCTCGTCGTCTTTATATCATAACATGCGCCAACGCACACGTTAAAAAATCCATAAGGCTTGTCGCAGCGAGGGTCGAGATCGGTTGGGCAACCAAAATTTGACCTCGACCGATGTAACATCGGTTGTGCATGGTCTGGTG
Source organism: Chrysanthemum lavandulifolium (assembly GCA_022545495.1). Classification (NCBI taxonomy): domain Eukaryota; kingdom Viridiplantae; phylum Streptophyta; class Magnoliopsida; order Asterales; family Asteraceae; genus Chrysanthemum; species Chrysanthemum lavandulifolium. Next base: position 38,950,666 of record CM040241.1, on the reverse strand, counting down.
GCAAGTTGCCACATCGGCGCCGTCCCTTTTTTCGAACATCGTGGGTGGCATTCTCACCGAGAAGCGATTAGAGAATCACGACCGTCTGGTCGTGACAAAAGAAGAAGAAAGCATCCTCCTCCTCGTGATGATGATGTTCCATCGACTCATTTATGCAATCACACAAAAATTTCTTAAGGAAGAAGAAGTCAAAAGAGGATAAAGATAAGAATAAATGGGGTTTAGAAGATAATTGGTTACGGTTGAGGAAAAAGAGCTCGAGATAAAACAGTAAAACTTGAGCTCACGAGGACATCAAACGGAGTCCGACATCATCTTCTACAACACCTAATCGACCCAATTGACCTACCGCCAACTGTAAGAGTTGGAGAAAGCAAGCAAAGAATCGAAAAACGTTACAATTTAGATTATTAGTTTAAGATTCTAGTGTTTATTTGAATTTCAGATTGTAATTTTTTTTTTTAAATTGTAGTGTAATGTTTTTTTAATTTCAGAATGAATGCTTTTTTTAATTTGAATGAAATTTAAATTTAATGTTAAAATGTTTGAATTAAAAAAAATAATAAAAAAAAAAATAAAAAAATAAAAATCTCTGGTCGCCGACCCAGATCCGGTTGTCCCAGATAATTTGGAGAGAAATGACGCGACGCAGGTTGTCTCTGCGTCGTCCTGCGTCATGATCGCGATTAAATTTTAAAAAAAAAGAAGAAGCAAGCTATTGTTTGGGGGATGATGTGTCTGGTCAGTGTTGGTATCGAGCCGCCTTCAAATGTTTATGTTTAGGTTTACACAAGCATTTGACCATGATTATTTACTTTTAACTATATTATCTTGTCTTGTCCCACCGACAACTACAGACAAACTTCCCTTTATTCTGATCCTGTTTTTTACTTTTTTTTTTCTTTCAAAATTTACATATGTCACCGTATTAAAAGTAAACATGGATATCATGTTTTTTACTCTCTTTTTTTTTTCTTTTTTTTTTTTCAAAATTTACATAAGGCTACGCCCAGTCAAGGGTCGAGGAGGCTCGGTCTACCGAGGTCACCATCGGTTACGTCGACTGTGAGTGTTTGACCATGGTCGATCAAGCAACATATTTCTCTCAAATTTGTGACCGATATTTACACATTTTTTTTTTTTTACTGTCACCGAACGCGATAACTTAATCGTCATCAAATTGTCAAGAAAAAAAAAAAAAAAAAAAAACTGAACTGGTGTGACAAGACCGGATAGGTCACCACTTACCCACCCAAGCCCTGCTTTTTTTCTTTAGAACGTCTGAGTGGTAATATAGTAGGCCCAAGCTATATATATTAATGTTTTTTTGTTGTTGAGTCCACTCAATTTGTGTTAGCATGTCCGTGTATCAAAGGCAAACAAATGACTATCTCTCCCCAACTAGAGTCATTAATGTAAAAGGACTCACATACTTTATTAGCCACTTAATTCCTACAAAAAAAAAAAAAAAAAAAAAAAAACAAACCCTAAGTCACCTTATTAAAAGTGAACATGGATATCATATTGTAACCAAGGTATTTAGGTGTCTTGTGACCCCTATATAAACTAAGGTATTTAGGTGTCTTGTGACCCCTATATAAACCAAAGTAGAACTAGCATAATTCTTTCATCATTCGAACATCATCATACCTTAATCATAACACCACTCATCAATCACCACTTAATCATCATATCCAAAAATGCAATACCAAGCCTCAACAGAATCATGGACACCATCCATGTCCATATACTACTCTCACTACACACCACACCATCATCATCACCACTCACTCGACCCAATCGAACGCTTAGCCAAACTCGTATCCGAAAACGCAGTCGTTATATTCAGTCTAACACATTGTTGCATGTGCCATGCAGTCAAGAGTCTTTTTTCAAGCATGGGTGTTAGCCCTACTATTTACGACCTAGACGACCAAGTTCATGACCCAACTCGAGCTAGAGATATCGAAAGAGCGTTACGTAGACTCGTTGGAAACTCGATGTCGTTGGAGGGAAGCTTGTTGGGTCGATGGATAAAGTTATGGGTTCTCATATAAATGGGACGTTAGTTCCTTTGCTCAAGAAAGCTGGTGCTCTTTGGCTTTGAGTAATTATGGTTTCCGACTTTTTGACTGACTAATTCAAATTATTTGAGCATGAGTAGATCGTCACACATACTCAAACCGCGTAAAGGCCTCTCATTTTCAAGAAGGTTGCCCTGACCACTTAGATTACGTTATATTATTATTTGATTACTTGGTTAATTAGATTGCATTTGTGTAAAATTTTTAACAATGTAATGCAAGATTATCAAGTCATTATTTGAGAAAGAGATGTAGGGATTTTGTTTGTCTTGTTTCACTTTTGCCATTTAACGAATTGGTCCATTTTTACTATCAAACAAATGTTAAGAAACTATCTTAATGTTCATAAAAACTTGATTAATTTTCTAGAGTTTTAATTTCTCCTGAAGACGCATGAACAAGATTACGAGTTTGTTGTCATGTCCATTCTTACATTTGGGTCCGTTTTGTCAAATGTTAGTATGTGCTATGTTTGACGAAGCGTAGCAGTAGCTAGCAACAAGTAGTAAGTAATAACAGTTAGCAATAGTTGTTAGATCGTTGTAGCTCGAGGTTGTTTAGACCTCATATTATCTAGTACACACAATAACGAAAACGGAATATTCAATACAAGAGTTAACGTTATTATGAACAACGTTTTTTGTAATAACACTTCAAGCCTCAAATTTTATTTGATCAGAATAAAACGTGTTATCTAAACTATAACAAGGATCAATGAATTGATCTTGAGGCTATCTAACACACTCTAGTCTAGGCGTTTATACTCTACGCCCTAGACACAAACACACACCATTAATGACTACATTATGGAAGACTTAATAATAAAACCTATACCCTTGATCTCTTTATATAATAGAGTATTAGGGTTTACAAAATACTACGAACGACTAATAAGTAAATATTTTTTTGCAAATAAGTCCCTTCATCTTTTTGTAGGTTTCATTCTTGTCACTTTAAGTCCCTCTTGTTTCATTCTTTTTGTTTTGGTTCATCAAATCAATAAACCCAACATTGTTAAATAAAATGTTTTGTATTATAGTTGTAATCAGTAATTATAAAGTGTAAATGACTTAAAAGATATACACATTAACATAAAATTTTTAAATAAATAAAGGGCATACATGTAATTTGAGAGCCAAATTACTAGCGGCTAGATTTAAATTCTTCTTGATTAAGTGTATTGAAAATGAGCAATTACGGACAATTCAATCACTAGTTGCTTGTCGCCAAACAAGTATTAAATTTAAACCACTAATACTACCGCCCAAAACACTCTAAATTTAGTTGTAGAAATATGCAATCAAACGTCAAATAAACATTTATTTATATACTTTAGCTTTTAAATTTAGTGACACTTTTATATATACTTTTTCAATTAGGGTTCACCATGCTATTTAATTTGTTTCAATAGTTACAGATATTTCAATCCTGGATCTTTTTAACTTTCTAAAAATTGTTTGTGTAACTATTGAAATAAACATTTATTTTAAACAACAGATTGGGCCTGATAGTATGGGCTAATCTCCAAAAAGTCGTATTACAGTCTATAGCCATTTAGCCCACCATATACAGTATTGATGAAATTGGTTGTGATAGTGATACACAAAGTTTTATCATCTTTTAGCAGACTAATTTACGGTCCTGAGTTTACCATCATACAGACTTAAACCCAATAAATTACTCTTTTTGAAAATATTGGCGTGACTACTTTATATTTGTTTCACCTACCAAAATTGAAATTGAGATCTTTTCATTTTAGTGATAAAAGTCACAAGCTTTTTATCATCGGTTGCCGAATAATCGTGTACACTTGTTTAAATCATAGACTTGTACATACACACATACATTGTATACGGTATTCCTATGGCGAGATACATCTAATAATTATCAAATTGTTAAAAGCAAAATACAAATTATCAACGGCTTTTGTGGACGTTGAGACTTATGTTACCATTTTTGTTCATGTCACTCAACAAAATACAAAGTACCAAAAAGAACCCGAAATTGCATATTTTCTAAGCAATTTCTTTTTCTATATCGTGAATATATATGATAGTGATTTCAATATATATCACTCACCAAGGCAAGGAAAAAAAAACAAGTTTTCATTTAACAGCATCCTCTTTAATGTCTGTAAAGTATATCATGAAAGGCATATAAGTTGTACATTCCTTTAAAACAATTGACTTTATAAGGCATGGCATGATATGATGGCTGTCTCTCGGATCATCCGTGACCCAAATGAAATCATTCACATATTATATTAAGGTCGGCCATAATAGTGCAAAGACTCCCAAGACATGTCTTCTCTCAAGTTGCAAAAATTGCTAGATTATAAAATTTTAAAACTATATGCCCGATTTGGTAGTTGGATGGCCGGGTATCACTTAATGATTAATCTTACAGCGAGGATTAGATTTTTACATATAAAATTATAAAATTTTAAAACTATATGCCCGATTTGGTCGATCTAGCCAACTTTTTCCGATTGGCCTATTTTTTCGATTTAACCGATTTCTATTAGTAACCGAGTTGGCTGATTTATCCGATTTGACCGATTTTTATTCGATTAATCAGTATGTTGACCGATTTTTTACCAAACCAATTAATAAGGCTGATTAGTTAAAATCGGTGCGTTTAATCCCCGCCTAACGCTTAATAGATTTTTGCAACACTGCCTTCCCCTATTAGGGGGTCACCCCATAGCATGCGTCTTCAACACCAAAAATGGAGGACTCAGTTGATTGTAAGACAGAGTCGTGAGTGTGTGTTTTTTGTGTTTTTTGTGTGTGTTTTGGTGGAGTATATATGTGCTTAAGTGAGATATATTTTGGTGGTGAAGTTGATTATCTTATTATACTAAGATGATGATGAAATTGGCTGTAAAAAGAGAAAGTTGACGTGACGCTAAAATAACAATGATGAATGCGGTCTTGTGCTCCTGTTACACTTTAGTCTAATAGAGATGTCAAAAGTGAATTCAATATTGTTATGTAACTATAGTCTATAGTTGCTCATGGAGTTACTAGCTCTCACTCAATTTATTACTCTTTTTCACATATTTGAAGCAAAGAAAGACACTTTTGAAGTCATATATATATATGTTCGAAATCGTTAATATACCCAAAGTACAATGATTTTTATGCATGTCTAAATATATATGTAAAATTTTGTATATTTGGATGAATATATATGCAAATGGCCTTTATTATTTTATCGATTGTTATACATGTAAATCTTCGATTTATAGACGATGGTTCTACATGTGCGATTTCCTTTTACAAAAATTCGAAATTCAACAAGGCGCTACGTGTACTAGTGCTTATAATTATGGGAAAATGACAAAAATATCCATTTTCACAAACACACTTCACAAAATACCAATTTTTTTTAAAAAAAAATCGAAAATACCCATAAAACTCGCAAACTTTGCGACTATTTGCGAATTTTTCAAAAAATCGCAAACTTTGCGATTTTTTAAAGAAATCTAGCAAAGTTTGCGATTTCTTGAAAAAATCTAGCAAACCTTGCCATTTTTTGAAATCTAGCAAACTTTGCGATTTTTCTTATGTACCTTGTGTGTGTGTGTTTTTTTAAAGTACATATGTTTCATATATGAGGCTAGAATTTAATTGGCTCACGACCATCGATACATACGTATTCTTGCATGTGTGTTTTTTTAAAGCCATGATAATCTATAATGGCGCCACCAAAATCGGGCCTCGAACATATTTCATAATGTATTGTTTGTTGACAGAAAGGTATATAATTGGCATGGAGTCATAAACAGAATCTCATGGATACCCACCAAGAACTAAAACCACCATCATTCAATTCTTTCTTCTACAATCTGCCAAAGATGACCCAATTCACATGTCTTTGTTTTTTCTTTTAGCACATTGATGAACCTTCTATTCCTAACAACAACCCTTCACGGACTCACTTATTTTTCATTTTCATGACCCTACTTAATGTTATCACCACCTTAATAATCCTATATATCATTCATCATACAACTTAACTAAACTATATACATGGAACAACCATGAGTCCAAACATTCTTCTTGTTCTTGTTGTTTGTCTCTGTGTTTGTCATCTGTTTGCAGTGGCTCAGCCGTCGTACCCGACTTCTCATATCACAGTCACGGGCTCAGTGTTCTGCGACGTGTGTCACGATAACTCATTCACAAAACAAAGCTATTTCTTGCCAGGTATGTTAATAGTCTAATACTTGTAACAAGTATTTATATATAGTACTCCATATGTTTTTGTACCTTACTTTTGTCTTATGAAACAGGTGCTGATGTTCATGTACAATGTAGATTTCAAGCAAATGCACCAGCAACAACAGAACAGATTACGTTTTCTGTCAATAGAACGACGAATAGATATGGTGTTTACAGATTGGATATACCGTCAGTTGAAGGAGTTGACTGCGTAGATGGCCCGGCCATTCAGTCATTTTGTGAAGCAACGTTAATAAGAAGCTCAGTTCCTCAATGCAATGTTCCTGCTGTATCTACTACATCTAAAGAGATCACGGTTAAATCAAGATCAACTAATCATTGTGTTTACAGTGTAAGCGCACTCAGTTACAGGCCATTTAAGAGGAACTCAACGCTTTGTGGGACGTATGATGTTACGCAAGAGGAAGAAAATATATTATCAGATTCTTTCAATTCTTCAAAGTTTTTCCTACCTTATTTTCCCTGGCCTTTACCTCCATTCCCGCCGTTGCCATCACTACCACCATGGCCATCATTGCCACCACTTCCGCCATTACCTCAGTTACCACCTTTCCCTTCATTGCCACCTTTTCCTTCGTTTCCTCCATTTCCACCATCATTCCAATTCCCTCCTATGTCGCCTTTACCATCATTGCCACCTTTACCTCAATTACCACCTTTACCACCCTTGACATCAACTCCACCATCAAATTTCCCTCCTATTTCAAGACCTCCAGTGTTCAATCCAGGAGACCCGAGATCCTGGCAACCAAACATCCCTTCATTCAGTCCTCCATCGACACCAGTGTCACCACCTCCATTTGATCCAAGAAGTTGGATACCGAGATACCCTTTCGCCATTCCACCTCCACCACCTGGATTTGATCTAAGAGATCCAAGAACATGGATACCAACTAATCCACCATCTCCTAATAGTCCACAAAGCGAGCAACCATAGGCTACTTGGTCATATGTACATATATATATATAAAAGTTGTCACATTCTTATGTAATGGTTATAGACAAATTGTATTTCTAATCATTGACACAATCAATTTGGAATTATAATTCTGTATTATATGCTTCATATCTAATATGATTTTGGTCCAACATGCAACAAAGGTTTATAAAAAAATGTACACTTATGCATAACATCCTATAATATGAAATACTATATAGAAGAAACTAAGCATCCTGGTTCCCTTTTGTTGAGTTTATGATATATAAAATACAATAAAACATAAAGACATCAAGAGTACACAACGGAAGACTTAAGATCATAACAAATAAATTAATTAACCGAAAGTATGCGTAACGCACTCTTTGCGAATCTCAAATCCTCGAGCAAAGCAAAACAACCTCGAGCAAAGCAAAACAAAGAAGTACTTATTGGTGTAAGAATAATGTCTTACAACCACGCTTTATACACACGCATTATTAGCGATTCGATGCGAATGCTAGTTCTTGATCACAATAGAATAACCAAACATCTTAGTTATGTTGAAAGTCACCAGAAATCCCTTACAATGGGGATTCACCGTCGACCAAGACAAAAGGGAAGAAAAGAAGAAGTTTGGCCTCTATTGAAATCGGTGTACCAAAGGATGAATACAAGGAATGTATTTATAGCCTTATGGTAGATGTCAAGTTTATTATGGTTTCCGATGTGGATTCCATAGTTTCGCCAAAAACAAGCCCAAAAGAGTGTTCCTTAAACCTTCTTGGCTCGTTAACTTTTCTTCATATCCGCTGACATTTAACGATCGATAGTCACTACCGATAAGTACATATCGCTCGTTAAGTCGTTTATTGTGAATTTAATAATTAAACATAATATTTTATATTAATTATTTAAACATCGAGTCTCATACGTAAAGTGTGCATCCCGCGGTCACGAAGTTCGAATCCGGACATTTACGTATTTGTAAATATATACATTTCCAACAGCTCCCACTGATATGTTTACAAACGTGAAATGACATTAGTTAGCGCCTAGCAACACGCCAATGCCCCCCAGACAACTCGTGTATGGTTTTCTCGAGAAAACCAAGTTTGATGATTCATCATCATATTCATCCTTTGTTTCTAATACCATGTTAATAAGAATATGGATCTCACTCATTTCTTAATTAACTATTCTGCTTTCTCGCTTTATGTGATTGATCAAGATTACCAATTCTTCCGAACATATTCCGAAGACCTGGGCATGGCCATGCAAACATCTTAACAACCCTACGAGGGCCCAAGAGTATTATACTTCAAAATAAATTTGAAGGAAACAAATCCCATTTTGACTACAAGCGTGATTCATAAATTTCGCAACACTTCTCGAAACAACCCTTATAACTACCGCCACGTAGCGTTAGATTGCTTCACAAAATGCACTACATCCATGACATATCTCTTGTATCTCAAGTCGAGGATAAATATCCATGATATACTTAATGACAAAGATCCATAAAGTATCATCATGCGGGCGGATAAGTCCTATACTAATTCATTGAATATCATCTCGAATTAGTCATGCTACGCATCAATATACTTTCAAGTATATTCTAACTAATACTCGATTTGTCTTAATTCAATATCATTCCCATGTTATTGATTGACAACGGACTATTTAGAACAACTTAAGTTATTCATGGATTTAAACATGCAAATATAGGACACAATATTATAAATGAAATTAAACGATACCGTACTTTAATTCATTATAAATAATAATTGTTTAACATCCTTTATCCAAATACTAAATAGATCAATGCATGATAATTCTCGCTAATGAATTTTGCCACAAGTTATGCAACTCACACTTGTTGACAAGGCATAATTTCAACTAACTTTGATCTACAAGAATTTTGAGAATACTTATTTCAAAAATTCAATAATTGAATTTCTTGTATGTGTTTACACATATCTTGATATTTGTCATATCATTCAATAAGGTGCGTGATAACCTGAACCACCCTTTTATGACAATCATCTTTCAAAACTTTTAAAGTTTAAAGTATTCTTTATTCTTTAATGTATAATGCAACTATGCTCTTAGATGAGCATAACTAGTCAACATGGTCATCATCAAGGATACCGTGACTAGAATTGAGTGTCATCTCAATTATACTAGCATCATTGTGTACAACAATATGCTCTTTAAATATCCGTAAACTTTTGAACAGTTATAGTGTAATGTTGGTGCCTACCAAAACTCAAGTTTGTTGGCAATGACAATTATGAAACAATTGTCATATAATCATCCATAGAATCTAGGAGCATCTCCAGACCGTGGAATGTGATTCTAAATCCAAACATATTCCTTTAAAATATTTATTACACTAACAACTTTCAATGTTGTCAAATCATCTTGTAATCAAGCATGACACAACAACTTTATACATAACATGATGTTCATGATGAATCTTCAAGTTAAACTTTAAGATCTCATCTATCTTGTCAAAGATATGTATTCATCATGTTCTATTAGACTCATTTATTTACCGCATATGTTTATAATAATAAACATATTTTTCAAGGTTATATATCTTATTTTCAAATCTTACAAACAAGTTCATTCCCAACTAAAACTTAATTTAGGTGGAATGTAGTTGCCATACAACATATAAGATTTAAAATAATACTCCCACTAGCTTTTAGGAATACTTATGAGCAATTTTATTTTAATTATTAAATCAAACATGGATTTAATATTAAACATAAGAATCATCTCCTAGATGCATGCATATATCCATTCATGGATTCTGCGATCTGTATAAATTCAAAGATTATTTGAATTCATAAACTACTTTGTATTACTTATCGTCCTCGCAAAAGTAATTCACAACAAAGAGTTTTGATATTCATTGTCAAAATTTCATATCAATGAAACTAAGTAATACAATTATAATCTTCATACTTCTATTTAATGTATCTAGAAAAGAATATTCAATCATAGTTAATTGCTTAAATATGATTAATATTATTATCACTAGACATGCATTAAATATGTGTATAATATTGTCCATATGATTTCTACATAAAGATTTAAACCACTAAGGTTTCCATCCTTTGAAGAAACTCATATTCTTTATTAAGATAAACCAAGTATCTAAAGTTGATTATCTTTATGGACAAGATCTCAACATTCATAGTATGATTGATTTACCACATTCATCATTTGGTAAATTCATCATTATGATTATCGAGCTTACCATGATCCTCAGAACTCATATTTCTCAGCATATTAAATATCTGAGATATCCTTTCGGATCTATGAACGACAATTCCATCATATTGAGGTCTATCATTTACATGTTTAACCTCATCATGATATTTGCTAGTGTATTTTAGAAGATTATGTATTTTGTAATTCAATCTTTCAAGATCTTAAACAAAACTCCCACTTGCCTTTAACAATTTAAAGATTACCTTTAAATAGTTTAGCAAGTAGAGCAACAATACATTGTTCTCTTTTGGGATATTACAAAAACATTTACGCTTCCTAACATTATTTTGTTACAACTCACTATACAAGCGGTTTAACAAATTCAGAACTTCATTATAAGACTTAATGTGATTCATCACATTCCATAAACAAATGGTGTCTTATTAATCTTCTAGGTTGGAGTCTTATTGATTATATTCAATCTATACTCAATATTCTAACCTTGATAACTTTTGGAAGAAACTATAGTTATCTTTGAATCAAACAAGCCAATAGATTTTGATTCTTCTAACTGAACATACCATAAAACTATGGTATTTCATTAGAATTAATATTGTAAGATAATCTAACAATATTTAAGATACCCATCTACTCTTTGGCTCATCTATTTACCAACAAAGTAAAACTTAATGGTACAATAGAATTACCAAGTCAATTGCATGTATTATAACACAAGTATTTTTCACCAAGTCAAAAGACATATCGCTTATAATCCCACTATACGTTATAAGTCATTGATCACCTCATTGACTTCATGCATATGTCTTAAAACATAGCAAGTTAACGCCTTACTTTATATTGTAAGTCTTGTATTAAAAGACTTCATGTTTGTGACTTTACAAAATCATAAACATTTTTAATTAAAGTAATTATGAACACCACCTCGTGTTTCAATTAATATTTCAAGTTAATACTTACTACATATATTTAAGTCATTCAACGAATACTTAAATTCAAAGTAGTATTAGATTACTTCATTTAATTATGTCATTCCATGAAAATTAACGAAGAAACTCGCAAAATCATCCATGCTCGCTCACGACACGTGGATATTTTACCTGGGCTATAATCTAGTTCACGCTCACGTAACATAAATTGTAACTACAAGTGTTTCTTAAATATTGAATGACATAAATTTTGAAAATAAAGTAGTCTTTGTTATCATCTTGACACATGTTCTTAATAAGGCAATCATACATATAAAATATATAATTCCTATTAGAACGTAACTCTCTTACCTTGCGATCAAGAGAATCCATTTAAATCATATTTATATGTGTTGTATCTTGCACACAATAAAGATTTCTCCCACTTGTGCATGGAACAACATCATGTAGCAGATAAACAACACGATGCACGCTCGCTTATTTGATTAATATGATTTGTGTCATAGATATAATAAGTAGATGTAGAACTATATTGTTTAGTAAGGAAACGCATACGACTATCCTTAAAACATAAGTGTCTACAATTGGAAAGTAATTATCTTTGAAGATAATCGGGTTACTACACGTGAAATAAGGCTTGTAGCTCCATCGAATTAGAAATCATTAAAACAACTTCTTATTCAAGAATGCAACACAAATGCTCCCACCGAATCGACAACATTGTAAGTGTTGCATAACCGCTAAAACAACTTGCTTGCTTTTTACTTTCCTACACCTTTAAAGAACCATACGTAATCATTACTAAGGTACTAAAAGGTGTATTCTACTCTATGAATGATGGGTTATCCATCAAAGTTATTAACTTGAAAAATTGGGTATGCAATTTCTTCCTTAATGTGCCTACCATGCCCATAATGGTATGTAACACCTTTAAAGGTTAAAGCAAAACAACTAGATAAAATATGCTAGTTTGCCTTTTACCAATTTTCGCGTAATTAGTCTAGCTTTAATTTAGTAACTCACATACATATTTTCCAGCTAACCAACATTCATGTTGTTACAAAAGAATTCATTCACCAAATGAAGGTAATGAAATCTTTATGGAAAATAAGATGTGCAATTCATTGCTATGAGTTACATTTAGAATTTAGACAATTCAAATGTTCCTATTATACCTTTCTCATTCATGAAAAGGAATAGGATTGAGTCTCATGCTTCTCCCATGGAAAAGAGACTTCGCTTGTCTTTTCAAGAAATTATTCTCGATCAAACATTTATTTGAAAGCGTAATGGAACAATTTATTGATCAAAGACTAAACTTCGCTTCCTTAAAAATGTTGCAATTATACATTCAAAAGAATTACAAAATTAAATTTTAGTATTTTCGATAATTAACCTTTTCAAGAAAATTAAACACCCATGGTTCATAAACATATAACCATTTAATTTTTATCGAAAACTAGGATCCAAATTGTCATAATCTCATCACGCCGCTTGATCCGCTAGTAATGAACCTTATACAAAGTGGTAGAGCTTGTGCTCAATTGCCAATTTCAATTGCAATTCCTAGATTTATGGGATTTACATATAGCCAATTTCAATTTCCATGTAAACATGTTTTATCCCATCTTATGCCTCGAGTTGCCGCTCACTACAAAACTCAATTAAGTTGTCCAACTTAAGAAATCGCAAAATCGTCCATGCCCGTTATCACGACACGTGGACATTTTACCCTTTGATTACGATCTAAGTCACGGTCTCACGCAAATAAAAATAATCTTAGGTGTTTCCGCTTGCTGGATGGCATATAACTTAAATTAAAGGGTATTAGTTTTGATGTAAAATCAAATATGTACAAAGATGTCATGCATTCATCTTCGTAACATAGGTTTTATTAAAACATTTATATCTTGTTTTAATGTTTAAGTTTTCATCATCAAACTTTAATTGAGGTATTGGTTTCACCAATCAAGGAATTTAGTGTTAATTATCATCCATTATACCGCACTTTTGCATAAGTGTAAACACTTAGTGTTTCGGATAATTACCACCGAAGTGGCGCATGGAATTAAAACTAATTCGCCTTAAGATGAGCTTGCACATTTAATGGCTTACTAAGTAGCTCCATTCGAACTTACAGAGGGCGAGGACTGTGCACGCTAAAGCACAACCTTAGACATCCTTTCAATTGTGATGCGCACTTCTTTAAACCCCTTTTATTAGTTCATTCTCATGGGTGAGCTGTTCACTATTTGTACCAAAGTCATCATCAATTAAACGATTATGATTACTATTCTTAAAATACATGTTTCACCATTGTTTAGGTCATTTATTTTCTTGTAAAATACCCTTGTTACACATAACAAACAAGCAAGTATTTGAAAAATAAACAAATAAACAATGAAAGCATAACAAATAAAAGTCATGCATATCAAATAGCCACATGCAAACGGTTTTGATAAATCTTATTAATAACCAATTTAGATCTGTTAATATGCATATATTTAATTAAGACTTCCACCCGCTTTTCATCTATGTACAAGGTGAACCACATGCATCGATTCATCGATTATGTAAGTCAAAACTAAATATATACCACATAGCACATAATTGATTAAATTAATAATTATTGAGGTCTTCCCAATTTAAGATCTATCATAATTTAATGTATATCACTTAAAACATGAAAGACATACAATAAAAATGATCCATGATAAAACATGCGATAATTATCATGGACATAAAATTACACTTAACAATTAATGCAATTAAATCAAAGTTACGATATACACATAAAGTTGTATGCATCTTAGGTTTCTAATCCAATTAAAACAATAGTTTACAAAACCTAATTAGGCACATAAAAAAACGCCTCCTCAAATTAGGGTTTAGGTTAAGCAAACCCTAGATCTAAGCATACAAATAATAACACATTCATGTTTATTTTAATTATGTGTTTCAAGAATTAATTACTTGTTATACAAGGCTCGTGATGCCACCGCTTGGTTTATGATATATAAAATACAATAAAACATAAAGACATCAAGAGTACACAATGAAGACTTAAGATCATAACAAATAAATTAATTAACCGAAAGTATGCGAACGCACTTCTGCGAATCTCAAATCCCTCGAGCAAAGCAAAACAACCCTCGAGCAAAGCAAAACAAAGAAGTACTTATTGGTGTAAGAATAATGTCTTACAACCACGCTTCTTATACACACGCACTATTAGCGATTCGATGCGAATGCTAGTTCTTGATCACAATAGAATAACCAAACATCTTAGTTATGTTGAAAGTCACCAGAAATCCTTTACAATGGGATTCACTCGTCGACCAAGACAAAAGGGAAGAAAAGAAGAAGTTTGGCCCTCTATTGAAATCGGTGTACCAAAGGATGAATACAAGGGAATGTATTTATAGCCTTATGGTAGATGTCAAGTTTATTATGGTTTCGATGTGGGATTCCATAGTTTCGCCAAAACAAGCCCAAAAGAGTGTTCCTTAAACCTTCTCTTGGCTCGTTAACTTTTCTTCATATCCTGCTGACATTTAACGATCGATAGTCACTACCGATAAGTACATATCGCTCGTTAAGTCGTTTATTGTAATTTAATAATTAAACATAATATTTTATATTAATTATTTAAACATCGAGTCTCATACGTAAAGTGTGCAATCCCGTGGTCACGAGTTCGAATCCGGACATTTACGTATTTGTAAATATATACATTTCCAACACCTTTAACTTCTGACTTTGATGTTCTCGAGCTCTTTAATCTGCCTATGTAACTCTTCAACGGTCTTCATGGCATCCTGCAAAGAACAAAGACATAATAATTAAATAAAGCTCATACAAGGATTTGTCAAACAAAATACTATATCATATTTATTTGTCTCCTAACCTGCCACTTCTTCCTCAAATTCTCTTCCATTCCATATTGTCGGCTTCTTTATTTCATCAGAAAATATTCCAACGAGGACTTCCTGCTCTTCGTCCTACATTTTTATCTATTCTTCTGCCTCTTGAATCTTTTTTACAAGCAAGGCATTCTTGTCTCTCTCAGACAACAAATAACCGAATAGCGGTTATGTTAGTTAGTTAGTTATTCCTGGTAGTTAGTTATGGCGGTTAAAATCCGAACCATTGTGTCGTTTGGTTCATGTCCATTCGATGCCTATATATACTTGACAATATGTATCATGTAAACTAGTTTTTTACGATTAATAAGTTATCTAGTTTTATTTTGCAATTTCATATATCGACTCTACTCATATTTGGGACCAACATTTGGCATCAAGAGCCTCACGCCGCTACAACAAAACATCAATTCATTTCGTAAACTTTCATTTTTAGCGAGACCAAAAGAAACCAAAGACAAAACAACAAGTCGAAACTCTTGTTTCGAAGAAAAGAACGCAACATATATATCGATATACGCTGTTCGGATAACTTTAGACGCAAGGAAAGTAGTGCACCAATCGCACTTGTGTAGAAATTGCATTCGACAAAGCACCAAACGGTGTGGTGACTTGAAGGTTTCAGGTTGGTTGATCCTAACGAACAAGAACAAAACAAAGAAAGCTTTGTTACAAAACTTGTTGGCATTCAAAATCATACAATAAACTAAGACCTCTTTGTCGCGACAAAGGTGGAGAAGAAGACATACGTTGGAAAAAAAAAAGGGACGTTGCTTGGATTGAAGAGAAGGGTATACCGAATAAGAAAACAATCGAAGATTGTTTTGGAACAACGCTCACAATACAAAAAGGACAACAACAGGAGCATTTTGATCACTTGCTCGCAAGGATACCGTGGGTATTTCTGTAGGTTGTTGTAGATACGGTGTGGAACAAAGAAGAAGTGGTATTGTGGAACGCGGACAAGCAACGAGGGCAACAAGGACATAAGCATACGCTTTCACTTGTTGACATACTACCGTCGAGTAGTAGAACAAAGACAAGCAATTCGCTTGGTCTTTTGAAAGAAAATTACCGAGAGTAATTTTGAAACACTTTGTGTATCCGAAACTTGAAGACAAAGAATAACAAAAACTTTGAAAGTTTACCGGGAACTTTTAAAAGTTTTGGCAAGATTAGCTGAGATAAAGAAATCAAAAGCAAAATTTGTTTTGCAAGTCGACACAAAAGGAAGGACAACGTGGTACGTGGAGTGGTATATTTTTGAAGAAAGCAAGTCGACAACATCAATAAGGGTGTACCGATTGTTTTGGAAACAAGAACGAGGGAAAAGGAAAACATAGTTGGTATATTCTAGTACCGACAAGAAGAGAATACGCGTGTGACAAACACACAAGGTCACAAAATTTCAAACTTTGGATTTCCTTTCATATTTACAAGATAGATACTTAGTTTATACTATTAGAAACCATAGTTCCACATTAGGATTCCTGTAACTATTTCTGCTCCCATAGTATTAAGTGATACCACTAGTTAGAAATTCCATACGAATTAGAAAGTGAAGATCATAAGCACTATCAAATGCCCGGTGACGATGCGAGCGGCAAGAACATCGCACCAAAACCCGTAACCCCTATGACACAGTATCAATGCCCTAAACTCAAAACCACAAACTACACAGTTTGGACTATACAAATTAAGGTGATACTAGAAGCACAAGGATTATGGGAAGCAATAGAACCTAAGGAAAACACGCAAGTAGATGATAAGAAGGATAAGGCAACAACCGCCTTCTTATATCAAGCATTAACCGAAGATGTGATCTTACAAGTAGCAAGTTGCAAAACAACAAAGGAATTATGGGATTCATTGAAAAAGAGACACGTTGGAGAAGAAAAAGTGCAACAAGCATGGTTACAATCACTGATGATTAGATTTCAGACCCTTCAGATGAAGGAGGATGAAACGGTGGATGCATTTACAGCCAAATTAAACGGCTACACCACGAAGGCTAAAGAATTAGGAAAAGCGTTGGATGAATCACTTTTAGTACGAAAACTATTAGATTCCACACCAGATAGGTTCATTCAAATAGTAGCATCCATAGAATGTATTTAATGATCTCGATGACATTACGTTAGATGAGATCACTGAAAACTTAAGGCATTCGAGAGAGAATAAAACTCCGAAAGGGGGACAAGTAGAAAGCCAAGATAACCTATTATTCGCACAAGGCTAACACTCTAGAAATAAGAATCGATTTACCAAATATAGAGGTAGATCAAACTATTCATGAGGAAATTGGCAGAATAAGGGAAATAGAAACAACTCGAATGGAGGAAACTCATCCCACACAGATAAATCAAATAATGGAAAACGAGGATGTGATAAGAGTAAAATTACATGTTATAACTGTGGAAAACTAGGACATGTAAAGAATGAATGTAGAAACCATCAAAAACTCAGGAACAATCAAACCTTATCTTAGAAGACGATGAACCATCATTACTAATGGCTACACACGAAACTGAAGAAATCTTGTTAAATGAAGAACAAGTACACCCCCGAAAATATGCTACGACAGATATGGTATTTAGATAATGGTGCAAGTAACCATATGTCGGGCACCAAAGGCCATTTAAGGATATTGACGAAAACATCACCGGACGAGTTCGCTTTGGAGATGGATCGATGTAGAGATAAAGGGTAGAGGTTCAATATTATTAGGATGTAGAAACCTACAATGTAAGATGATTTCGGATGTTTACTACATTCCAAACCTCAAGAGCAACATACTTAGTCTAGGAAAACTTACGTAAATAGGTTGCAAGATCATCATGGATGGAAATTTCATCGACTTTGTATGATAAGAACAAGAAGTTGTTGATGAAAGTAGAACGATCTAAAAATCGACTTTACAGTATTAGATTACATATAGTAGCACCTATATGTCTTTTAGCAAACGTAGATGACCAAGCATGGTTATGACATGCTAGATTAGGTCACCCGAACTTTGACGCAATAGACAAAATGACAAGGAAAGGTCTAGTGGATGGAATACCGAGAATAAAACATGCAGGACAAATCTGTGATGCATGTTTATTAGGAAAACACATCAGAACACCATTTCCAAACCAAGCTAAATTCAGATCAAAGAACCCGTTGGACTTAGTATATGGAGATCTTTGTGGTCCCATAAGTCCAAAGAACACACTCCGTAAAGAAGCTCATCTTCTTATTAGTAGATGATCGCACACGTTTATGCGGGCTTACTTTCTAAACTCGAAAGATCAAGCATTTAGCACATTCAAGGAATTTAGACAATGATTGAATCAAAGTTGAAGTTAAAAATAAAGATGCTAAGAACTAATAGAGGAGGAATTTACATCACATGAATTCACCAAATCGTAAGGAAAGTGGAATAGAGACAATTGACAAGACCATACTCACCGCAGTTATAATGGTGTAGTAGAGAGGAGAAATAGAAAGTGTTATCAACAACTAGGAGTATGATGAAAGCAATGAAGTTACCCTTAACTTTTGGGCGTAAGAAGCCAGCATGCCATTTACATACTCAACAGGTACCAACGAAAGCCCCGGAAGATAAAACACCATATGAAGCCCTCTACAACAAAACCAAACCTAGAATACCTAAGAATATTCGGATGCACAAATTATGCTAAGGTAACGATACCTCACTTGAAGAAGTCGGATGATAGAAGCATTCCAATGATTTACTTAGAGTTGAAGAAGGATCAAAAGCATGTAGGCTATATGATCCAAGAGGAAAGAAGAAACATGTTAGTAGGGATGTAAAGTTTATGGAAACAAAACCGTGGGATTGGAATAATAATGAAGAGGATACAAGCACCGAGGATACGCTTTGGACTAGCTTTGTAATAGATGGAGTCGACTATGATAATCCCACACCAACAACATAGAAAACACCGATAACACGTATCAAGAACAAGAACCTATACCGCACTCCACCCTAACCAATCACACCACCATCATACACTTACAACCCTAACTCGTAAGATGAAGAAGGAGCTACTATAAGTTCATTCAAAGCTCGATCCTAGATTTGATCATAGACCTATACAAGGTTTAAAGAATATTACGAAATCTACCAAACCGCACGTGAAGTAGAAGCACCAAGCTTATTCTTCATGTAAGAAGAACCCGTAATTACAAGGAAGCATCAAAAGAGGAGAAGTGGATTGAGGCCATGGAAATTGAATTAGATTCAATCAACAAAATAACACATGGACCTTACCACATTGCTCGAAAATCGAAGGCAATAGGACTCAAATGAGTTTATAAAACCAAGAGAGATGCACAAGGAAGGATCATAAAGTATAAAGCAAGATTAGTAGCAAAAGGTTATGTACAAGAACAAGGAATAGACTTGATGAGGTGTTTGCACCAGTTGCTAGGATAGAGACAATTCGATTGATATTAGCACTAGCAAGATATCATGGATGGCAAGTACACCACTTAGATGTAAAATCAACATTTTACATGGAGAATTGAAGGAAGAAGTCTATGTTACACAACCCAAGGTTTCATTCAACAAGGAAACCTAGGAAAAGTCTACAAGCTAACTAAAGCTTTGTATGGCTTAAGACAAACACCTAGAGCTTGGAACGTGAAGCTTGGCCAAACATTAAAGTCATTAGACTTTAAGAAATGTAATCTCGAAAAGAGAAGCAAGACTTCTACACTTATCGTTGGAGTATATGTAGATGATTTGATAATCACGGGCACTCCAAAGAAGGAAGTAGAGTTGTTCAAATCCTAGATGGAAGATAAATTTGAAATTAGCGACTTAGGGTTGCTAGCATATTACCTTGGGATAGAAGTTACACGCATGGGAGGAGAGATTACGATCAAGCAAACCGGATACATTAACAAGATCTTAAAAGAGACAAGCATGACAGCAGAATGACACGAAGACACCGATGGATCCCGCACTAAGTTGGTCAAGGCGGAAGATGGAAACCCAGTTGACGCAACTTATTACCGCTTAATTGAAGTCTCGATACTTATCAGATACAAGACCGATCTTAGTTACTCACGGACTACTCGCCAGATTTATGCAAGACCCAAAGGATCATCACCAAGGCAGTGAAACAAGTAATCCGATACATCAAAGGAACGAAAGACCATGGAGTAATATACAAGAAAGAAGGAAGTCGCAAGATTACAGGATACATCGATGAGTTATGGAATCAATACGATCAAGGAAAAGGAACCACTGGAATAGTATTTTACTTTGGAGAGTCACCTATTACCTTGTGTACTCGTAAGCAACCGACAAGAGCGCCTCATCATGTGAATCGAATTCATGGCGGCCATCGCAGCAGATGTCAAGCCTTATGGCTAAAGCAATTACTCGTTGAATTAACCGGATTAGAAGAAAAGAAGATAACGCTTAGAGTTGACAACGACGTTTATAGCACTTGTAAAGAACCCGCTTTTTCATGGAAGGAGCAGCACATAGACATTCGCTATCATTTCATTCGGAATGTGTAGAGAATGGTCATATCGCGGGAACACGAAGTGGAGAACTTCAAAGAGCGGATATTTTAACAAAAGCCTTACCAAGACTCAAGTTCGTGACTATGCGACAAATGCTCGGAGTTCAAGACTTAGGACTAAGCAACGATCAAGATTAAGGAGGAGAATGTGAGCATGTAATCTCGTTGGATATTACTTAATATAGTAATGACATTGGTTAGTCTAGCTTTCACACGCCAATGCCCCTGATCAAATCGAGTATGGTCTCCTCGAAAACCATTTAATGATTCATCATTTTACTTATCCTTTGTTACTAATACTACATTAACTATGAATATGGATCAAGTCATTTCATAAGTTAATATTCTTTTCTCGTTGTATTTGATTGAACAAGATTACCAAATCATCTCGAACGTATTCCAGATAGATCTGGTATGGCCATACAAACATCTTGTCAACCCTACGAGGGCCCAAATATAGTATTATACTTTGAAACAAATTCAAATGAACAAATTCTCTTGACTACAAACATAACTCATGAACTTTGTAACACTTCGAAAATAGCCCTTATAACTACCGCCATTTGATAGCGTTAGACTATCTTACACAAATGCACTACATTCATATCGCTTATCCGGTATCTCAAGTCCGAGGATAAACACTTCATGATATACTTAATGACAAAAATCCATAAAGTATCATCATGTAAAGTTGATGAGTCCTATATTCAATTCATTGAATATCATGTGAATCTGGTATGTCCCACGCATCAATATACTTTAAAAGTATATTCTACTAAAACTCGATTTGTCTTAATTCAATGACATTCCCACATCATTAATCGACAACGGACTATTTAGAATAACATAAGTTATTCATGGATTAAACATGCAAATATAGGATATAATATTAAGAAAATGAAAATAAACATAACCAATATTTTATTTCATTTAAATAATATTTGTTCAAAACATCCTTATCCAAATACTAAATAGATCAATGCATGATAATACTGGTTAATGAATTATGTCTCAAGTAATGACAATCATACTTGTTGACAAGGCATAATTTCAACTAACTTTGATCTATCGGAATTTTGAGAATACTTATCTTAAGAATTCAACTAGTGAAGTTCTTGTATGTGTGCATTCAAAATATTTTGATATTGCCACATAATATTTCATAAAGTGTGTGACATCCTCAACCACCAATTTATGACAATCAAACTTTCAAACAATTTTAAAGTTTAAAGCATTCTAATTCTTTATTGTATAATGCAACTATGCTCTTGGTTGAACACAACTAGTTCACATGGCCATTTACAAGGATGAAATCCTCACATGACTAGTATTGAGTGTCATCTCAATTATACCAGCATCATTGTATACAAACAACAATATGCTCTTTAAAATTTCGTAAACTTCAATATCTACAGTGTAATGTTTGATGCCTTCCAAACTTTCAAGTTTGTTGGCTATGACAATTACGCAACAATTGTTGTATTGCTCATCTATAGAATTTTGAGAGCAATTCCAGGCTAAGGAATGTAATTCTAGATTCAAACATATTCTATTAGAATATTCATTCTAATAACTTCATTAGATATCAATGTTGTCAAATCATCTTGCCTTCAAGCATGATACAACAATCACATGATGTTCATGAAAAATCCTTGTGTCAAACTAAGATTTTATTCATGTTCTACATATCCATTTTACAAATGATATATCATGTTCTTTAGACTCATTTATTTACCGCACATGTTAATAAACATATTTTCCAAGGTTGTATGTCTTATTTTCTAAATCTTTCAAGTGAAGTTCCATTCCAAACCGAACTTAACATTTTATCTTAGATGGAATGTTACTACCCACATCATATAAGATTTTAAAGAAAATAAACATAATACTCCCACTAGCTTTCAGGAATAGTTAGAAATTATCTTATTTTAATTTTTAAACCAAAACTTGGATTTAATAGTTAAACATAAGAATCATCTCCTAGATGCATGCATATATCCATTAATGGATTCTTGCCTTTTGTACATTTTCAAAGATTATGTGAATTCATAAAACTCCTTTGTATTACTTATCGTCCTCGCAAAAGTAATCACACAACAAAGAGTTTTTGATATTCATTGTCAGATTTCATATAAATTGAAATTAAGTATGACAATCATAATCATTATATATTTAATGTTCCAAGGAAAGAATATTCAATCACAGTTAATCGCTTAAGTGTGATTAATAATCTTGTCACAAGCCATGCATTAAACACATGTACAATTTTGTCCATATGATTTCTACACAAAGAATTTAAACCGCTAGGGTTTTCCTTCCTTTGAAGAAACTCATCTTTATTAAGATAAACCAAGTTTACAAAGTTGATTATCTCTTTGGACAGCATCTTAACATTCATAGTAACCACAATTCAATATTAGGTAATATATCATTATGATTAACAGGTTTACCATGATCCTGTAAATCATATTTCTCATCATATCAAATATCTGAGATATCCTTGCGGATCTATGAATGAGAATTCCATCATTTTGAGGTATATCATATTTGACCTCATCATGATATTCACTAGTGTATTTTAGAAGATTATGTGTTTTGTAATTGTAATCTCTTCAAGATCTAAACAAAACTCCCACTTGCTTTTGTAATTTAAAGACTATCTACAAATACTTCAGCAAGTAGAACAACACCAAATTGTTTTCTTTGGGATATTACAAAACACACCGACAGTTCAGAATCTTGTTCGTTAATAACCTACTCCATAAGTAGTTTTAACAATTCAAAACTTCAATATAAGACTCAATGTGATTCATCACATTCCATACTAAAATGGTGTCTTATTAATCTTCTAGGTTTGAGTTTATTAAGTATATCCAATCAATACTCAATTTTCTAACCTTGATAAATTTTGGAAGAAAAGAAGATATAGTTATCTTGAATCAAACAATATAACAAATGTTTGATTTTTCTAACTGAACATTCCATATACATACATTATTTCATTAGAATTAATATTGTAAGACAATCTAACAATATGTAAGATAAACATATTTCTTTTGGCTTACCTATTTACCAACTAAGTCAACTTAATGGTATAATAGAATATTCAAGCCAATTGCATGTTTTATAACATAAGTATTCTTTGACCAAGTCAAAAGACATAGCAGTTATAATATCTTACTTTATATTATTAAGTCTTTTAAAGACTTCATGTTTGTGACTTTACAAAGAAACACATAAACATTTATAATTTAAAGTAATTATGAACACCACATCATGGTTTCAATTAATTTATTTTCAAGTAAATATACTACTCTATCTATTTATGTCATTCTAAAAATACATAAATATTTAAGATAGTATTACTTTATCTAATTATGTCATTCCAAGAAGTGTCCAACTTAAGAAACTGCAAAAGCATCCACGCCCGATCCCACGACGAGTGGAGATTTACCTTGAGATTACAATCTAGCCAAGATCTCACTTAACCTAAAATGTAACTTCAAGTGTTTCTATAGTTTGAATGACATAAGACATAAAAGTAGTCTATGCTATAATCTTGACACATGTTCTTTAAGCAAGACAATCTTATTAGAATGTTAATCTCTTGTCATACGATCAAGAGAATCCATTAATCATATTTTTATGTGTTGTTCCTTTGCACACAATAAATGCTTCTCCCACTTGTGCATAGAACAACACCATATAGCACACAAACAACACGACTTGCATTTTGTTTATGTGAACAATATGATAGTGTCATAGATATATAAGCATTACAAGTAGATGTAGGAGCACTTAATTATCAAGGAAACGTTCATGACTATCCTTGAGAATATGAATGTCTACATTTGTGAACGTAATGTATTATTTCAAGAAAATCCACCAAGATAATAAATCTTGTAACTCCCACTGAATTAGACAACGTTACAATAATGTCTTATTCAGTAATACACCATACTCCCACTGGATTTGACAACATTGTAAGTGTTTCATTAACCGGTGAAAATAGCGTGCTATTACGTTACTACCCCTTTGTAAGACCATTCGTAACAATTACTTAGGTACTACAAGAGTGTATTCTACTCTGTAGATGATGGATCATCCATTAATGCTATTAACTTGAAAAATTGAGCATGCAATTTCTTCCATAATAGGTCTACTATCCCCACAATGGTGTGTAGCACCTTTAATTGGTCAAATCAAAACAACTAGATAAAATATACTAGTTTGTCTTTTACCAATTTTACGGTAATTAGTCTAGCTTCTAATTTAATAACTCATAAAGTGTCAAACATGTTTTCTAGTTGACTAAAATGTCATATAAGAATTCAATCACCAACAGAGGGTAATGAAATCTCTTAAGGAAAACATGGTGTGCAATTTTCTTAACTATTAAAGTTGCTATGAGTTATATTAGAATTTAGACAATTTAATGTTCCTAACATACCTTTCTCAATCATGAAAAGGAATAGGATTGAGTCTCACTCTTCTTCCATGGAAAGAGTTTATGTTTGTCTTTAGTAAATTTTTCTTGATCAAACATTCGCTTGAAAACGTAACTAGATCAATTTACCAAAGCCCAAACTACGCTTACGGTTTAATGTTGCATTAATACAATCAAAAGAATTAACAAAATTCAATTTTTAGTATTTTCGATAATTAAATCTTTCAAGAAAATAAAATACCCTTGGTCAATATTCATATTAACCATAGAATTTTCCTTGAATCTAGGACCCTCATTATCATAGTTTCACCACATCGCTTGATCTCGCTAGTGATGAAAGTATAGAATAGGTAATTGTCGAAGAACAATAATTGACAAACAAGTTTGCAATTCCTAGAAATTATGGGATTTACAATTTGCCAAAACAATTAATGCAAAATGTAAGCATGTTTTATCCCATCTTATGCCTTAAGTCATAGGTCTCACTAACTAACTTAATTAAGTTGTCTAATTTAGAAACCGCAAATTATTGTCGAGGTCTCACACAACAAAATAATTCACCTTGTCATTGTAATCTAGATCAAGGTCTCACATAACTAAATTACAACTTCAAGTGTTTCATATCATTAGATGGCATAAACTTAAATTTAAAGGTACAATTTTTGATGTGTAATCAAAACTTATGTATAAAGAAGCATGCATACAACTTTATAACACAAAATTTTCGAAAAACTTACTTGTATTTTAATTGCTAAGATTAAATTCTACAAAGTTTTAATCGATGCGTTGAGAAACTTACAACTTTGTACTAAGATGCTTCGTACATAGAATGGTTATACTAGGTAGCTCCAATCGAACTCACAGAGGGCGTAGGACCGTGTGCATCAAGCATAACCTTAGACATCCTTTCGGTGTGACCGTGCGCACTTCTTTTAACCCCTTTTAGTTTGTTCTAGTGGGTGAGCCGTTCTAACCATTTAGTACAACAGATCAATCGATTAAAAGTTCAAGAATAATACTTAGATAACAAATCGCTTTTGCCATAATTTAGTCTATTTAATTTTCTATTCATAAAAACCCTTTTGCTTACAACATGTCAAACAATATATAAACAAAAAGCATTTTAATAAAAATTAAACACACTCAAATAATATAAACATATAACTAAACAATTTAACATATGTAAAACAATTAGCCACATGCATAATTATTTCAATAAACTCTAATAAACAATTTAGGCGTAAATAAATGCATACATTAACTAGGACTTTCATCTCGCAAGTAGATGAGCCACATACATCGACAAGTCGATCACAGAAGCCAAAGTTAATAATATACCAATTAGCACGTAACTAATTTTTATTAGTTATAATTGAGGTCTTCCCAATTCAATAATTATCAAATAAATAGAACATGTGTATCAACTAAACAATTTATTACAAACAATACTCCATGGCAAAACATGCATGTTCCACCATGGATTCCGATAACAATTATCACCCAAGATACGCATATTACATGGCACATAACAATTATTCATTAATTAACCACATAAAATTAGCATGCAATCCTAGGGTTTCTACAAGTTTACAAAATTAAAACCTAATTAAATAATTAAAGGGTAATCAACCCTATATAATAAAATTAGGGTTTTCGAATTCAAAACCCTAGAAACCATAAAAACATGCATATAATCATAAAGATTCAATTTTATGTGTTTTAATTAATTACATCATATTAACTCTTTGATGCCACCGTTGGGATTTTAATACTCATAACAATTATATAAAATCAAATAACATCATCAAAGCATGCAATGAAATAATTAGGAATAATACATGTAAGTAATTAACCGAACAAGAAAGTGCGTACCTTTTAGCAATTCAAGAATCAAACGATGATTAGAACAAGAACAAAAACCCAAAACCCTAACTTAGGGTTTATTATATTCGACCCAACCAAAAGTCGACCACCAAGAATACAAGCTCAAGCGTGCTTGTCCTTCGTTCTTGTACACACGTACTATTAGCGATTTAATGTGAAAAGCTAGTTCCTTGAATCACAAATAAAACCAAACACTTGTTTCTTTAGTTAAGCAAAATCGAAACCCTTATGGTGAGGGGTGTTCGACCGACCACAAAAGAAAGAGGGAAGAAGAGGAGAAATTAGGTATATTGGTGATCCAAGGTTTTGAAAATAATGAATACAAGGGTTTGTATATATACATTCTCAAAACTTGGTGACCAAGAAATCCCACCTCCTTGGGTTGGGTAGCCCACGACCGGCCAAGCCATCCCAAAGGGATTCCGGATCCTTCTTGTCCACTAATTTCATTCTTAGTCCTCGTAGTTTATATTTAACGACCGTTAACCAAACCTCGTTAAATATTTAAATATCGTTATGTTTTATTTCGTGACTAATAATTAATAATAACATTTTATATATTAATTATTAACATCAACTCTCATACGTAATGTGTGCAATCCCGAAGTCTCGAGTTCGAATCCGGTCATACTAATATTAATAATTATCCATAAACCTTTCAGGTAGATTAGTTGGTATCCATGTTCTTGGATCTCTTAGATCAAATCCAGGTGGTGGAGGTGGAATAGCAAACGGGTATCTCGGTATCCAACTTCTTGGATCAAATGGAGGTGGTGACATTGGTGTCGATGGAGGACTGAAGGAAGGGATGTTGGGTTGCCAGGATCTCGGGTCTCCTGAATTGAACACTTGAGGTATTGGAATAGGAGGGAAATTTGATGGTGAAATTGATGTCAAGGGTGGTAAAGGTGGTAACTTAGGTAAAGGTGGCAATCATGGTAAAGGCGACATAGGAGGGAATTGGAATGATGGCGGAAATGGAGGAAACGAAGGAAAAGGTGGCAATGAAGGGAAAGGCGAATCGAGGTAATGGCAGATGTGGTGGCAATGATGGCCATGGAGGCAGTGATGGAAACGGCGGGAATGGAGGTAAAGGCCATGGAAAATAAGGTAGGAAAAACTTTGAAGAATTGAAAGAATCCGATAATATATTTTCTTCCTCTAGCGTAACATCATATGTCCCACAGAGCGTTGAGTTCCTCTTAAATGGCCTGTAACTGAGTGCGCTTACACTATAAACCCAATGATTAGTTGATCTTGATTTGACAGTGATCTCTTTAGATGTTGTAGACACTGCAAGAACATTGCGCAGCCGAGAACCGAGCTTTACTAACGTTGCTTCACAAAATGACTAAATGGTCGTGCCATCTACACGTCAACTCCTTCAACCGACGGTATATCCAATCAGTAAACACCGTATCTATTCGCTGCTCTATTGATGTAAAACGAATTTGTTCTGTTGTTGCCGGTGCATTCGCTTGAAATTACAAAGGTACATGAACATCGCGACCGTTTATAAGACAAAAGTAAGGTACAAAACATATACTATAAATACTTGTTACAAGTATTAGTATATATGTACCGTAAGAAATAGCTTAGTTTTGTAAATGAGTTATCGTGACACGCCGCAGTAACACCGAGCCCGCGATCGTGATATGAGAAGTCGTATGACGGGTGAGCCACAAAGAAATGATGACAAGTATTGGATACTAATTTATTAATCTATGTATTTAGCTTTTATGTATATATGTATAAAGTAAAGGGTCCTAGTGTGGCAAAAGTAAAGCCTATAACCGAATGACAGTTATAAACGGTTATGGAAGTTAACTTGAAAGATTGTGTCGGTTTGTAGATGTCAGCTAGAAAAGTATAAGTACCCCATGCAAACCAAGTCTGTAAACAACGATTGTTTTATAAAATAAACTTAGCATACTTTTATCCAATTGTTCATAGAAAGAAAAGAGACCAACAGTTGGCATCAGAGCCAAAGGTTCGAACCAGAGACAACGAATCAGATTGATTCAAGGAATCAATCAAGAGAACAAACAGACCATGCGCATACCGGTCAATCAAGACAGAGAAGAGTTTTTTTTTATTTTATTCCGAAGAATCAATAAAGAAAGAAACACGATTCAATTAAAAGAAAGATCAAATCAGAGAACACAAAAGAAAGGAGAAATAAACGTACCCGGTTGTGCGAAGAAGAAACCGTCGCCGTGTTCTTGCCGGAGAAGAGAACAGACAAGAATAACCATTATTACTGGAGAAAGAAATTGAAACACCGATTAACCACCACCATTTGATTAGAAAGAAAACCAGAAGAAGGACGACGATTACAGTTGTGCCCTAACTGCGTGAAGAAGAAAGAAGGAAGGAAGTAGAAGCGGACTTTGTTTGGGTATTAGAGAACGCAGTTTATTTAGTTGGGTATAAAAGAACGCCACTTTTTAAAAGCCCACAAGAATTGAAAAGGCCCAAGGGAAATTACAGGTTTTACATTTCTTAATACACGTTTTTCTCTATTAGTAGAATAGATTCAAAGTAAAATTTTTGTTACAATTCGCATTAGAAAAACGTTAGAATTGTTTGAGAATTATTGTGGTTAGATAAGAAAATTTAAGTTCGACTGTTATTAGAATTATATTGGTTTTAGAAGAAAATCAAATCGAAAGATATGACGGGAGATAAAAACGAAAACAGAGTTGTTTTCACCACATCGTTGCCATCATATCAATGCCCAGTTCTAAACAATACGAACTATACATTATGGGCATTAAGAATGAAGAAGATATTAATGGCAAATGGAGTATGGGATTTAGTAGAAGGAACAAGTACATCAAAAGAGATTGATGTAAAAAAGGATAGTTCGACGTCAGCATACCTATTTCAAGGGTTACCAGAAGATTTACAAATGCAAGTTGCGAGATGTGAAACAACAAAAGAAATTTGGGACTCTCTAAAGTCCAGATTTATTGGGACAGAAGATGTACAACAGGCACACTCGCAACAACTTAAATCAGAATTTGAGAGACTTGTGATGAAAGAAGATGAAAAAATAGATTCGTTTGCTGGGAGGTTGATGAGTAGTATTACAAAGGTCGCTACATGTGATTGACGTTGATGAACAAACAAAAGTACGAAAATTATCGAATGCAGCGCTGATAAGTTTGTACTAATAGTAGCAACCATTGAAATGGTTGTTGATTTTAAGAAAGCAAAATTAGAGGAGATTATTGGGAAACTTAAGACTTATGAAGAAAGGCTTAAGTTTAGAAAAGGAAGTGAGGAAGATAATAGTGAGAAGTTATTGTTCACAAGTCAAGGGAATAACATAAATTATGAACGCAGCTATGGAAATGATAGACGAAGAGGTGGTAATCACACACGAGGAAGAGGCCAAGGAAGATTCACAAGAGATAGTAAGAATGAAGATAGTTATGATAGAAGAATGAGAAACCTTGGAGATCAAAACTACCATAGAAGAGACACTAGAGAAATAGAATGTTATAATTGTCATGAGTTTGGACACTATGCTTCAAATTGTCCAAAACCAAACCGTAGAGAAGAAAAAACAAACCTTGTGTTCGAAGATGACAAACCAGCACTATTGGTTACTAGTAAAGATGAAAAGGAGATAACATCCTTAAAAGAAGAACCGAGAAGGAAAGGAATTGTTATTGAGAAGGATGAAATTCCAAAAGAAAAGTTGGAAGATATGCGGTCAGAGATAGAAATTGACTTAAAGAGTAAATTAGAGTTTTGGAAGTTCAAAGAAAAAGATGATGAAGTTTGAAGATATCGAAGGCATTGATTAATAAATTAGGAGGGAGTATTGGATACTAATTTATTAATCTATGTATATAGCGTTTATGTATATATGTATAAAGTAAAGGGTCCTAGTGTCTCAAAAGTAAAGCCTATAACCGAATGACAGTTATAAACGGTTATGGAAGTTAACTTAAAAGATTGTGTCGGTTTGTAGATGTCTGTTAGAAAAGTATAAGTACCCCATGTAAACCAAGTCTGTAAACAACGATTGTTTTATAAAATAAACTTAGCATACTTTTATCCAACTGTTCATAGAAAGAAAAGAGACCAACAACAAGCACACAGACAAACAACAAGAACAAGAAGAATGTTTGGACTCATGTTTGTGAGATCCTGATCATAAGTACTACTTATCGAGATGCAAAGAATGAGCGCATGTGTTGGGTTAGAAATAAGTACAAAACTGATCACATTAATTTTGCTCAAAATGAGTTCATGGTCTCTTACTCGTGAGCAAACCAATTTGGTTCACTAGAAACAGACAGTAATTCAAATATTGTGCATATTACATCAATTCGGGATTTAAACATTGAGCTTACTTTTGGATGAACATAACCCTATCAACTATTGTGCAACTGTGAATCATAATTATGTATAGACCGAATGCAGAACCTGTCGCAAATAGCCATATTAAACTCTCAACCATCAACACGTAACCTTCTGGAAACTTGAATCCAACATAATCCGAGCTAATGCACAAGTACATCCAACTTGAACAAGCATATATACTGATACAGGATATGTATTACAAATTATCATCTGGATGTAGATTTGCACAAGTCATGATCAATCTTTCCAATCTATCAAAAAATAGCTCAGTTTCTTACAACTTACAATCCCATATCCAAAAGTTTCACGTCTGTATATATATATCTGTTGTGAAAATTGCAAAGTGTATCCATCATATATATTCAAATAACATGCACACAAGTCATTTCAAGTTGATAAAGAGTGCATTTTCTGGTAGCGAATAGCATCACATTGTCACTCACCTCACATATGTATACCAATCTCAGCCTCACTTCTACTCTAGCATAGCAAAATTGTCCTGATTAAGTGGTTTCTACCCAGTAGCAGGTCTTAGTGCACACTATCCTCTTCTAATTGATTTAAACTTTTGGTCTGTGTGATACAACCGTATCTAGTCCCTAGCAACATGATGAAATTACATTACTTTCTCACCAAAGCACCATTTTACTATTCTTTTCCCAAATCTTAACTCTTGTAAATACAAACCATTTTGTCTCAAATGATCTAATATTGGACGATATCAACTTTTTAGATGTAAGCCCACCAACTACTAGCTTGTCACCTGCTCCTTCCTACCAACAATCCTGCTGTGTGTGTTCAAGAATGTCCAACTATAGAACTCCTTGATCGTTATCATGTCAACAACAAACAAAAATAAT